>VHZZ01014214.1:24637-39518 GCA_009801015.1 Silene noctiflora | reverse complement strand
CTTTTATGTTAATTTATCCGTGTCTTAATTAGCGGGGTGTCACAGATTCGTACTAGACAAGCAATGATTCAACGTTAACAAATGGAGAGATCTTAATGTCCGATTCATATCAGGCAATGTCCGATTCAAACGAAGAAAATTACTAGGCAATGTCCGATTCAAACGAAAAAAAAATTACACTGAGTAGTTAAATATTTAATTTACTGATGATTCGTCGCTATCCTTTGATTTAGATAATTCGTTATCTCACATTGAATCCGATTAACAAAATTTTGATTTTTTTTTAAATATGTTGTTTGGGAGGGTTTGGGAGAGAATAGAGTAGAGATAGAGTGAGCAAGGGTAGTAATGGTCTTTTTTTAAAAAAAAAAATGTCAACGATTTGTTACAAAACATCGACAACGTTTCACACCCTCTAAATTAAATAGACATGGATATGGATATGACTTCACACCATCCATATCCTGCCCATTACCATCTCTAGCTGGAGCGTAGATAAAAAGTAGAATATTAACTAGTTCCTACAATTGCTGGAGGATCTGAACCCGACCCAAACCCCTCCCGAGTGACTCTATTACCACCTAATTTACATTAGATTTTATATTAGTGGGCATGATATATGAGTTTCTCCACCTTTTTATTAAACGAGTTAATATTATTTTGGGATATTCTATGGTGTACCCCTGATTTTTTCGGTTTTCTATGTTGTACCCCTATATTTTTGAAATTCTATGATATACCCCTAAACTATATACATTAGTCTATACAATGACCTTATTCATTGTCTTTGCTAGCTTAATTTCTTAATTGATCTATCAAATCGTCTATTTATCATTCCAATTACTTGACAACTTATACATTTATTTATTAGTTCGCCGAATAATCATTAACCCACCAAATAGTATACGACTTTAACTCAAATTCATCAAATCGCCATTATTATTTCATGCTTCATAACAGAGGTTTTTAATAATAGTTTGTGCTTATTAAAAGTGATTTGTGATGCTTCTCGTATAGGATGATGATACAACATTAATAATTCAAAATAAAGGTCAAATTACGGCTGTTTTATAATGATAATGTCAATGGAGATTTGAAGGAGGTCATGATGGAGAATAAGTAAGAAGTTTAGGGGTAAACCATACAATTTCAAAAATTTAGGGGCACAACATAAAAAACCGAAAAATACAGGGTACACCGTAAAATATCCCTATTATTTTTATTAATGAATTATGAGAATAAGAAGGAACGAGCGTAGACAAAAACTACGTGCTCGTTTGGTTCATGCAGGAGTTGAATTCTTGTGTTAATTTGCAATTCATGGGATTCTAATTCCTATATACAATTCCCATAAAATGAGAAAAAACATGTTTGGTTACGTTGGAGAAGTTTGTTTTTCCCGTGAATTAAACTCCCGTGTTATGTTTGGTTAAACAATTTTTATTCACATGATTTCGATTAGTAAATACAAATATATCCTTATATAATCTGAATAACATCTTTTTTTAAAGGTAAATGGGTAAATTGGGTGAGAAAATGATGGAGAAGTTTCTAATTAATTAGAAAGGGCTAGGGAATTAAACTTCATGTAGGAGTTGAAAACTCCACAAGGAGTTCCCCCATTTTTTAAATTTTTTGGGGTAACCAACGAGAGGTTAGAAGCAATCAAAGAAAATTAAACGAGCGTAGTTGGGAGTTAGTTTGCCCCTCTCCATGCCTATGAGCCCTTGATCATAATTTCCCTGGTTTATGGCGAAATGGCGGTTGAAGAAGCAATGAAAWAAAATAATAAAAATTCCCGCCGTTTCGTTCGCTGATTCAATCGCAACTACTCATTTGCACTAGTAAGTCACACTTCTTCAAACCCTAATTCCGATTTATTCAATTCCAATTTTTCAATTTTATTACATCATCTTCTGTTGTAGAATTCCTTTGAAAAATATAATTGAAATCTTATATTCTAATCGCATCCTAAATCCCAGGTAAAACATCAAAGTTCTAATCTTGTAATTCATTGATCGATTAATTGACATTTGATACATGGACTAGGAAAATTGAGTAATAGAAACTCTGCAATTAATTAAATAAGCATGTAAAAATGATTCTCTTTTTTTTGTATGGAGTATTTATTTTGCAACAGCTAACCATCATTGACGGAGTTTTAATTCTTCATCCTGCAATTGATAGACCAACAATTATATTATGTTAGGAACTTCAGTTGAATGACAATTGATACTAAATTCCTCGGTTTCATTTGATTGTATACGTTTTTTAAAAATTATGCAGTCAAATGGAACATAGGAAGTATTGTTTTAACACATGGTTAAAGCTGCATGTACTTATGATCGCTAACTTGTCATAGATGGGAGCGTTTGGGGTAAATGTTTTTCAGATAAAATAGACATACACATGAATGTTAGGGGATTTTAACTAGCTTACTGAACTTGTGGAGTTATTGGGGAACACAGCCTTACAGGCCGTGTATACGTGTCTAAGTTATTCAATCTTCTTATGGTATAACTAGCTGAAGTAGTAATTTAGCATATAGTATATGGTAGTAAATTTGTTGCGCAGTGCTATTACGGCCTAGTTACTAGTTAGTACCCGTTCACTGTTAACGTCATTTATCTTGACTCTTGAGATGCAAAACTACAATTGTTCCAAGTATTAAATATATTGTAGTGCATGGACAGCCAAACAATCATTTCATGAAGCATATCACTGTACCATTCAATTTTAATGTGGAGATTGTGATAGTGTTAGTGTTCGGGGTTCTGGCAGATAGAAATTGATGGATGAACTGTCAAATTTGGCAATTGAAGCAAAGGTCTTAATTTTAAGACTTCCAAATTCCAAGCGTTTACTATTAGTACTTGCTCGTATATTTGTTTGTTAAGAACCACTCTACTACTTACGAGATAAAGGTCGACTCTTTTATAGTACTACACAACCAGATTAATGGCAATGGCAATGGCAATGGAGATAATATCTACGGTGTCGACCTAATCTCAAAATATAATACTCATATCATAAATTCATACCTTTGTTCCCATGTCTCAGTTTCCTTGCTCAAATCTTCCAATCATCAGGGAAGGGAACTCGGTCGGACTCAATATTCTTGATGTCCTCCAGTAATTTTTCATAGTGCTTTCGAACCTCTTCAGCAGTTTTGCCACCAATCTCTTTGGCAATATTGTGCCAACGGTTAGGGGTATCCTTGTCATACACAGCTAAAGCTCTTTCAAAGGCCTGATTTTGTTTTTCTGTCCAAGAGGATCTTGATTCGTTAGAGCGAGACTCCATTTGTTGGATTTTGTGGCTTAACAGGCTATTAGTAAACAAATAGGTCTACGTGTGGCAGTGTATGAAATATATGGCAGTTTGGAGGTAACTTGAAAATGAAGATGCTAGAGACTTAGAGGGAAAAGGCTCTAACTGAGTGATACTTGGAATGACGAGTGAGTTGCCAGCTCCTGCTATTTATAAGATGGTGTGGTGGAGGTGGTGGGAGTGGGACAGTGCCAGCCTGGCAAATTTCTTGCACAACGCATTTTAAAAAAGAATTTGGAATTTCAGCAAGTTGCTTCCTATGAAATAAGATATAGTGATATACACATGAGTCGATAGGAATAGAAAGATAGTGGGGGAAATAAAACTCCGACTATGTATCTATGCTTGCTTTTAGATGTTCAGGTGTTAGCTTTTCCTGCAACCTTACTCTTGTGTTAGGTAATAGGTACATAAAGAGGCCGTTTCCGAATTACTCAAAATGAAAATTACTTTGACAACCGCATCGAATGACCACCACTTCACAATAAAGAGAAGCAAAGAATAATGAGTCTTTGGCTCCGCTGGAAATGGAAATGGGTGAGATTATCAATACATGTTTTTTAATTCTAGTCTTAACTGTTATATCATAAACAAAGCTCGTTAACTATCAAGAATTCAATTCTAAGATAGTCTAATTATATCTTGTTTTAGGACGTCTCACCTATGTATTGCTTAAAGTGTTATTGTCTTCAGTTTCCGATATATTTTTTAACTTTTTAACATTTAATAAGCCTGATATTTGAGGGAGCCCTTAAAATCTAATCATGTGGATGCTCGTGTTCTAAAACTGCCAGTATTTTGACCAAGCTATTCATATATACCATTTGCTTTCTGACTTTGTTTTCAGGCCATTTGACTACATTCAGCAGTGAGTGTTTGCGTATGTCTTAAACTATGAAAGGTTGTGATTCTTTAGTACACAGTTTTAATGACATTACCGAAGACGTCATAAATGCGAGAGTCACTTGAAGAATGAAACAAATAGAGAACATTGCCTTGAAACATTCTCCTCTCTATTGCAGGTGTCATTTTCTTCTGAAGAATCTCCCATACACTAGCTTGCCAGCTTAGTCTGTGCTATGACGGTTTGATCCATGTCTAAGAAAAAAAAAAAATTGTACCCATTCTAAGCAAGTTCCTCTGATTCTTCTACAGGAATCCGTATAAAGGTGTAGAGAATTTGAGAAAAAATCATTTTTTCATGGCTGCTTTACTATAATATTTGTGATTGAGTTTTTCTTTTACATGATTTTGGTCATGGTTACGTCAGATGGTATGCTTACGGCTATTAAAGATATGTGTTTTTTTTTTGGAAGGGAGAAGGATTTTTGGTGGCTCAGGCTCCTAAAGTTGTTTGTTTGACATATGGTTCCTTCTCTACTGTTCTTTTGTCGTAGTTTTTCATAATTTTTTCATCCCTAATGTTAATTGAAGATGGTCAGAGACTCCTACCCTACTCAAATCTGAACCTAAATGGATGGTGCAACCAAAAAAAATACTAGATGAGGTAATCATTTTCCGTTAATAGGAGCCTTTAGATTAGGATTGCATTTCAGGACTCACCAATTCTGTGATTGACTATGCTAAAGGATTTTGACGTATCTACCATGAGAATAAGGTTCTTATAAGACTATTGGCATCAACAGTCGAACAATTGCAGTGCCAACAGTTTTTTCTGGTTTAGATGATCACTGAATTAAGCATTTCTATCAAAATTAGTTGGCAATTATCTGTTATTGATTCAGAGGAAGATTACTCTACAATAATGAAGTTTTCAAAAAAAAAACAGAAAAAAAAAAAAACCCTCAAGTGTGCATCTGATATTTAGTGTGAAAGCCATAAAGGACTTAAATGTCTTTGTGCCCCAGTAAAATGTCGTTCTGGAATCTGGATCATGTGTGACTGTCTTTCTGCCGACTTGCATTCTTTTGAATTTTGATGCATCTGTCTTTCTCTATATTTATATATATTCGTGTTTTAACTAATTGATCCCTATTAAGGTATATCATTCTAACAGAAATAATTCACTTCAACATAAAAGGTATATGGCTGGCTGATCCTCCATTCTGCATTAAGCGATAGAAAGACCAGCAAAGTCTATGGCGTAGAATAATTTCACATATAATGTATTTTGTAGCAAATCATAAACAATATTTCCACAACAACTATCACTGAAGTCATGCTGTGAATAGACATTTGATGTGTTATCTCTACTTACAATTATTGGTTTTTTTTTTTAACAGCTTTTATTATATTTTGCTTCTGGTACTGTATTTGTGAGAGCATATAATACTGCATTTTTTTATCTAACAAGTAATTACGTGATTAAAGAAAAAACTTCAAATAAATCATTATGTCTAAGTCAAGTGAGGTTAAAATATCAAAGACTAATTTTTTTTTCATTATCCCGAATTTGCATAGAGTGAGCATAAGCTGATGAGCATCAGTAAGGATTAAGGAAAGTAACATTTCTACATCAAGGGTTCCAATGGAAGATGGAAAAGATCAGTGAGGCTATGATAGGTACCATATCAAAGTGCAAGTTGTTTGAATGAGCCTAGGCTATGTTGGAATAATCTTGCAACTGAACTAATTGGAATGTATGCATTGCAAGTTGGAGATTGTGGTTTTGAGGTTTATCTTTAAGACAGTACTAACATAATTTTTTATTTTTTTGAATTTTTATCATTTTTCTATTCTCTAGTTACGCCCCAAGTTTACTCGTGCAAAGTTCATACACCTTTTCCCCACTTTTGGAGTTCTACAAAGAAGACAAGCAGTACGTTGCTATCATAGTTTCATTGATTGCCATTTTCTTGCGTTTTCTTTTCTCTTTTCAGTCGACAAAGTTGCGTGCTTATTTACTTACTGGGATTTTGAGAATAAACTTTATGGATCTTCTGAATTTTCTATTTGGTCTTTGATGATTTTTTTCTTTATAAATGCCAATCACTTCAATTTATAGATGCCTATTTCTGCTAGTTACAGCGTCTGAATCAGAGTGATGAACTCATATGTGTTAGAGGACACTAGTTTTATGTTGTTAGTGTAGTGAAGTTACCTATTTTTAAAGTTATTTCTTAGAAATCTTCATAAAATGAGGAAGCCTACCATGCATTATTTTGTCTATCTAAGACCGTAACGACGAGTCTTTGTCGAGTAGTTCACCATTTTTGTGATGCTTTGGAACTGGAACCTACTCGTATGGCCTTACCTAATCTTTTTAGCTGTTCTTGTAGCGAACCCATAATTTCACATGGATGCTTGGAGGATAAGGGTGGTATATGTGGTCGTAAATGGAAAAAGTACTTATGTCCCCATATGTTTAACGAATGAATCGACTTGAATGTGGTTGAATACACTATACATGTTTCAAAATCCCCACTGCAGTAAGATTCCATTAAAAGAAATAGGATTCGACCGGTAAGCACCCTTGAACATGATTTATCGTGACTGGTCAGTGTTCCTTCTTCGTCACTTAAAAAAAAAGGAGATGTAATGTTAGTGGGAACTCTTGTCTGTCAGGGAGTAGTCTGTTCTGTTTTTGCTGTACGTCATTTGGTATCAAATGCCAAATTGTACTCAATTGTACAACTTCACTTGAACCATGAAGAGAAGTACTTGATTGTCCTTTATGCAGGTATTATTGTCTCTGTCTTAATGCATGAATTTATTAACACTGGTTTTCAATCACTTCAACTCTTAAATGTTCTTTGCTTTTTTTTTTTTTTTTTTTTGTAGGTTTTTTATTACCAGAAATGCATTTCTGTCCATCATCAGTGCAGCTCCTAGCTAGCTCTTTAGTACAACGGAATATTGAAATGTTGTAAGAATAATGTTTATGCACATTGTACCATTTGAGTTTTTTTTTTTTTTTTTTGGTTACTTTCAATAGTTTCAAGCATGGTACTTTATCTGTGTCACAATATTGCACCCACTATGGCTTTGTGAAGGTTTTAACGTAATCGAGTTTTAAGGCGGTAGCAGCCACATTTATAGCTCAACTTGTGAAACTTGTTCGGGAAGGTTCCATTAGACTGGTATGAGATAATTGTGCATGCTTATCTCTTCTGTCATGTGAGCATCGTACTAGATAGCTAAGACTGATAATTTTGGGATTTGTCCAAAACATTGGCTCTCGTCTTTATCAACTATCAAGGTAGACCAAAAAAGTGTTGCATGTATGGAATACCAGCGAGCATAATATTTTGTAATAGCAAGTTTAAATAATTATTTTTTAACTAGGGAAGTCGTATAAATGTAGAGATGTACCCAAAGGCCCAAGCATATTTAACAGACTATTAATCCCTTCAAAATGTTATGTCGACACATTATTAAAGCTCCTTCGATTGCCTGAAACTAGAATGACAACACATTATCAAACGCTTCTTCTGTTGCATGAAACTAGAATGACAACACATTATCAAACGCTTCTTCTGTTGCATGAAACTAGAATGACAACACATTATCAAATTGTGACGGAATTAGAAGTCGAGACGGCATAGAACTCTAGACGTTGAGACTGATGTCGAGTTCAACTTCTATTAAGGATATAAATCGACTAGTTGTCATGTTGTATTTTATTATATCTTTATTCCGTCCTTACTTGAGAAGGATGTTAATTTTGTACACCTATATAAGGTGATGCCATATTGTTTAATAGATATACAATACAATTAACTCAAATACAATTCTTAACATGGTATCAGTTACCAGGTTCTAAACCAATTCCGCATACACCACCAAACCTCCAACGATGTCTGGCGAAGATACTTCTCAACACCCTCCGCCACCTCCACCAAATCCGACCGTGTCTCCCTTTCACCTTGGAAGTCAAGACAACCCTGGCAATTTGATTACTAACGTCCAGCTTCGTGGCGAGAATTATGATGAATGGGCTCGTTCTATTCGGCTTGCCCTAAAAGCGCGACGCAAATTTGGCTTTGTCGATGGCACGATTGCCAAACCCACCGCCAATCTAGACGATTGGAGCACCGTTCACTCCATGATTGTCTCTTGGATATGAATACTATTGAACCCTCTCTTCGTACCACTATCTCTTATTACGAAGATGCCGCCTTACTATGGAAGGATCTTCAAGATCGTTTTTGTGTGGTCAATGGTATCCGTGTGCAACAACTGGAGACCGCCTTGGCCGAATGCAAGCAAGGCAAAACCGAGTCTGTTGCGCATTATTTTGGCCGCTTAAAGCATTTATGGGACGATATAGCTAATTATGAACAACTTCCTAGCTGTGACTGCGGACATTGTACTTGCAATCTTGCTCCAAAGTTTGGTGCATTCAACGAAAATAAACGTTTTCATAAGTTCTTATCTGGACTCAATAATGGCCACTATGCTACTCTTCGTTCCAACTTACTCAATACCTCTGTTTTACCTTCGGTCAATCGGGCTTATCAAGCTGTTATTCAAGAAGAACGGATGCGGCCTAATGGATCATCTCCTATTACTGACGACACTGACAATGTGTTGGCCTTTCAAGTTCAATATGATTTTAAGTCAAAAGGAAAATCCGTGGATAATTTCGATAAGTATTGCACACACTGCACTCGTAATGGCCATGATGAATCCATGTGTTTTCTTCTCCATGGGTATCCTGATTGGTGGGGCGATCGTCCTCGCGGTCCTCGCACTTCTGGTCGAGGGGCCAATTCCAGAGGCGGTCGTGGCACCTCTGCTCGTACTCCTGCTTCTAGTTCTGGTCGCGGCAAGGGACCTCCTGCTCGTATCAATTCTACTTATACCGACACTAATCAGGCTGCTCCTGCTTCCGCTTCATCGTCCTCTAATCCTTCTGCCTCTGCCGTCGCTGGACTGACTGCTGCACAGTGGCAGCAACTTCTTGATCTCTTAAACATACCCAAAACTACGGATCACATTCACGGTAAGAATGCTTGGATTATCAATACCGGCGCTACAACTCATGTTACTGGAAATATTACATCTCTTCATGATGTACAACATATTTCATCTTGTCCTGTCGGGCTTCCAAACGGAGTCACCACTACTGCTTCCTATCAAGGGCGCGCTATTCTTGACGGGGGATTAGTTCTTACTAATGTCCTTTACGTTCTCGGCCTCACTTGCAATTTAATTTCTGTTCTTCAATTACTTGACGCTTTAGATTGTGGTATCCAATGTACTAAGTGGTTTTGTGTAATTCAGGACCGACAGACGAGGAGGCTGATTGGAGCGGGTAAACGTCAGGATGGACTCTACTTTTACCGTGGTGTGTGTAACGCGGCCGTCTACAATATTGATCGCGGTTCCTCGACGGATTTATGGCATAAACGATTAGGCCATCCTTCTAGCGAAGTTTTAAAATTATTACCTATTATTAAACCTTCTAGTAGATTATCTAATAAAGCTTGTGACGTTTGCTTACGAGCAAAACAAACTCGTTTTAGTTTTAATCGTAGTGATAATAAAGCTCTCTCTATTTTTGAATTACTTCACTGTGATTTATGGGGCTCATATCGTACTCCATCTTCTTGTGGTGACACCTATTTTTTGACTCTTGTTGACGATTACTCTCGTGGTGTATGGGTGTATCTTTTACGCAGCAAAGATGACGTACCACGCTTTTTCTTGGAATTTGTAGCCATGGTTAAACGTCAGTTTGGGGCGGACATTAAAAGGGTGCGGAGTGATAACGGTACTGAGTTCTCACCCTTAAAGCCGTATTTTGCAAAAACTGGCATACTTTTTGAATCCTCTTGTGTCGGTACTCCGCAATAAAATGGGCGCGTGGAACGAAAACACAGACATATCTTGAATGTTGCTCGTGCCTTACTTTTTGAAGGATCCTTACCTATACAGTTTTGGGGGGAAGCGGTACTGGCTGCCTGTCACTTAATCAATAGGACTCCCTCTCCCTTACTCCAAAACAAAACTCCATTTGAGCTCCTTTTCAATAAACTACCATCTTATGACTCTATTAGGGTGTTTGGCTGTTTATGCTACGCTTATGACCAACGACATAAAGGTAACAAATTTGTAAGTCGGAGTAGGCGATGTGTTTTCTTGGGTTATCCCTTCGGAAAGAAAGGATGGAAAGTGTTTGATTTGGATTCTCACGATTATTTTGTCTCTCGTGACGTTAAATTCTTTGAACAAGAGTTCCCATATTGTACAACACCTAACCTAGGCATGTCCCCTGTTTTCGATGACGACGAAGTTCTTGCTGCTCCTACTGTTTCCAAGCCTTCCCTACTTGCACCTTCAGCCTCAGGGAGGGTTGTTCCATCTTCGGAAATTGTGTCTTTAGGAGAGAAGCATGCCGAGCAACCTACTTTAACTGAACATCTTACTCCAACTGAGCAGCCTCGGCATACTACTGATTTAGCCGAGCCACATATTGAGCCATCAGGTGCATCTAACACCGAAATATTGGGTCGTGGCATGCGAGAGAAGCGACCTCCTCCAAATTTGAAAGACTACGTTACACACACGGTCCACAAGAGTCCAATCCTCCCGTCTACTGCTCTTCAATCACCTTCAGGTACTCGATATCCCATAGCAAATTACATTAATTATAATTGTTTTTCGCATCGATATAGGCAGTTTGCTGCCCTTCTGACTACAGGTCATGAACCTCGAAATTTTAAAGAAGCCATTCGTGATCCCGGATGGTGTGAGGCAATGACTAAAGAAATTGATGCGTTAGAACTCAATAATACATGGGTTTTGGAAGAATTACCTCATGGTAAAAAGGCTTTGGGAAACAAATGGGTCTACCGTATCAAGTATAATTCTGATGGAACGATTGAACGTCTTAAAGCACGATTAGTTATTCTGGGCAATCATCAAGTTGAAGGGATTGACTATGACGAAACCTTTGCCCCTGTTGCCAAAATGACAACGGTTCGATCTTTTCTAGCTGTGGCGGTTGCTCGTGGGTGGTTTGTGCATCAAATGGATGTACACAACGCTTTCTTACACGGTGATCTTGATGAGGTCGTTTATATGAAAATGCCTCATGGTTTCCGCCATTCCAATCCAAACCTAGTATGTCGGCTGAAGAAGTCCCTCTACGGACTTAAACAAGCTCCTAGGTGTTGGTTTGCTAAGTTGTCTGAAGCTTTACAAAAATACGGGTTTCGTCAATCTACTGCTGATCATTCTCTTCACATTTATTCGCGACGGAAAACAGGTGCATGTATTAATTTATGTTGATGATTTAGTCATTTCAAGTAATGATTCCATAGCTTTACAAAATTTTAAAAGCTATTTGGGCAATTGTTTTCACATGAAGGATCTCGGGAATTAAAATATTTCCTCGGGATTGAAGTAACAAGGGCTCGAGACGGACTTGTCTTATGCCAGCGAAAATATGCCATGGAAATTATTGAAGAAACCGGTCTTCTCGGGAGTAAACCCGCTGACTTTCCCATTGAGCAAAATCATAAACTTGCTTTAACGACGAGCCCTCCACTCGCTAATCCTGAAAAATATCGACGCTTGGTCGGTCGTTTGATCTATCTTGCTGTCACACGGCCCGACCTTACCTATTCTGTCCACATATTGTCTCAATTTATGCATGAACCACGTCTTTCTCATTGGGACGCAGCCCTCCGCGTTGTGCGTTATCTTAAACGATGTCCGGGTCAGGGCATTTTTCTTCCAAAATCTAATGATTTACAACTCCGAGGATGGTGTGATTCTGATTGGGCCAGCTGCCCTCTTACCCGCCGATCACTCACCGGTTGGTTTATTCAGCTTGGCACCTCACCTATTTCCTGGAAAACTAAAAAACAACAGACGGTCTCTCGTTCCTCTGCTGAAGCCAAGTATCGTTCTCTTGCTGCTATTACTTGTGAACTGGTATAGCTCCAGTCTTTGCTAGAAGATTTGGGTGTTTCCCACGTAAATGGCATGGCCGTTTATTGTGACAGTCAGTCCGCTCTTCACATTGCTAAGAATCCGGTCTTCCATGAACGTACTAAACATATCGAGGTTGATTGTCATTTTGTTCGTGCTGCTCTTAAGAAGGGTTTGATTCGTCCTTCCTATGTTCCCACGACTACTCAATTAGCTGATTTCTTTACTAAAGCTTTGGGCAAAGCTCCWTTTTCCTTACTCTTGTCCAAGTTGGGTGTTCGAAATCTCTACGCTCCAACTTGGAGGGGGGGTGTGACGGAATTAGAAGTCGAGACGGCATAGAASTCTAGACGTTGAGACTGATGTCGAGTTCAACTTCTATTAAGGATATAAATCGACTAGTTGTCATGTTGTATTTTATTATATCTTTATTCCGTCCTTACTTGAGAAGGATGTTAATTTTGTACACCTATATAAGGTGATGCCATATCGTTTAATAGAYATACAATACAATTAACTCAAATACAATTCTTAACACAAATGGTACAAGAACCTTAGAACCTTCACTTGAAGGTGGCTCAAAGGGTGGTACTGTTCACATTCAATCAGTCCATGTCTATATAAAACCTCCTTTATAAGTGGCCGATGTGATACTCAAGTTTCATACCTTGCAATGGTTCATGACATACAAGTGGCTACAAACACTTTGTTAGTGTCATTTCAATACTGTCATTACTCATATCACATTCTTACTTGTGTTTGTGTTAATAATAAGGCCTTTATTTATTACATAAACTTAAAAATGAGGGTCTATAGACAAAAGCTCACATATTCCCATTTTAAATCTGCATCCGACCATCCATAATACGCTAATCTACATATATAGAAAAAACTCTTGTATGTCTTGGAAAAAAACAAGTGAAGCCATATTGCTAAGGAGACAAGCCACTGACTTAAGTCACGACTTTGTTTGAAAATAGAAAAAAAAAAGTTGATGACATGGAACCGTTGGTTCTAAATAGTTTAAAACCAATCCCAAAATACCAATTTATTTGTCAAATAACCTTAGTTTGCCAAAAGTATTCACCATTGTTGGTCTAGTTTGAAACCATTGTCGGGTCTAGTTTAAAAGTGTTGTCTGAAGAGACAATACGCTCTCCACTTCCAACTCCTTTTGAAGATTTTCATTCCTTGTGGCATGAAATGATAGTAAATGAGAATGTTTCTCTGAAATCACAGGCCTTTTGAGGCTTTCTGTGTTGTATTTCCTTTTGAAAATATTTTTGTGAATTTTTCATTCATTGGTCATTACATGGTATTTATATGATTGCCACACATAACCCTAGGACAACTCACAGCTCATGCTGTGCTATTTTCATGTGATGACTTTGCTGGGCCTTGATGCAATTTAGGCTGTATGCATTTTTGGGCTGTTTTTACACCCTCCCTCAAGAGGTGAGTGAGGTGATTGCCACACTCCTATCTTGCGTAGTAGATGATGATGATGATGGGAGACACTAAGGGGCTTAGTGAGGACATCAGCCACCTGTTTGTGAGACGGCACATATGTAGGACAAATGACCCCTGCAACAACCTTTTCTCTGATAAAATGGCAGTCAACCTTTATGTGCTTTGTTCTTTGATGATGCACTGGGTTGACTGCTATGGCTATAGAAGCCTGATTATCACAGTTGAGGACAACTGGCTTAATATTCTTGATCCCTAGATCCTTTAGAAGTGACATAATCCAAGTAATTTCACATGAGGTTAGAGTCATTGCCCTGTATTCTGCTTCGGCAGATGACCTGGCTACTACCCCTTATTTCTTGCTTTTCCAAGATATAGGCGATTGTCCCAGCAAAATGCAGAATCCTGTGGTGGGTCTTCTAGTGAATGGGCAGGAAGCCCAGACAGAGTCACAATAGGTAGTTAACCTGACTTTGGATGACTTTGCCATCAGAATTCCTTGACCTGGAGCAGACTTGAGATATCTTAAAACTCTTCTTGCAACTTGCCAATGGTCAGAAGTTTGTGATTTCATACAATGACTTAATAGCTGAACAGAGAATGAGATATCTGGTCTAGATATAGTCAAATAGATTAGCTTGCCAACCAGCCTTCTGTAAAGGTCTGGATTTGGAAGAGGTGTACCCTTGTGTGGCTCAAGTTTGATGTGAGCATCAAGTGGTACTCTCAGAGATCTCTATTTATGAATGCCAAACTCTTGCAACATATCCAAGGTGTACTTCTTTTGAGAAATGAAGATTCCTTGATGTGTGTGTGCTATTTCTAATCCCAGGAAATAGGATAGTATACCCAGGTCTTTCATGTGAAATTGGGACCTTAGAGTGCATTTCCATGCCCTTATTTCTATCTCATCATTCCCAGTGATGACCATGTCATCCACATAAACTTATACCACTGCTATTTTACCTCCCTTACTCTTGACAAATAGAGAGTGATCAACATTGGATTTGTTATATCCATATTGTATGAGAGTAGTGGACAGTTTTGAGAACCACTGTCTAGGTGCTTGCTTCAGCCTATACAAAGATTTTGTAACACCCCATACCCCAAGGTATGAATTTGTCACGAACAGGTTATCTTTTTGTTTTTGGTTGGTGAAATGCAAAGTAAATAAAAAGCAAACAAGTAAATAAACAAGAAAAATAAAATATGATTAACAAATATAATTAAAAGATAGTCTAGG
>VHZZ01014212.1:28657-40296 GCA_009801015.1 Silene noctiflora | reverse complement strand
AATTGTTTTAAGATAAAGGAATGATTAAAATGTAACCATAATGAAATACTAATCTAAACTAAACTAAACTAACTACTATTATTTAGAGAGAATTATAAAGAGAATATGTTTAAAAAGTGGTGTCCAAATGCTTGGACGAGGCCTCCTATTTATAGGAGGAATGTAGAGTAACTAATGCACTTGGGGAGCTGCCACCCCGATCGGGGTCGTGGCTTTCTAGTCCGGACACCTTAATTCCTCACTTAAATTTTATGGAATCTAATGTGTGCGGTTTAATGCTTCTTTAAGCGTCCGATTAAGAGCCTCAACATTAGCATCCAATGTGCTTTAGCATCCAAAGTCTCCACCTAATTTGGACTTGCATTTGGGCTTGACTTTGCATTTAACCTCATTTGCATTTTTATTCTTTTATCCAAAATTATTTCCATGCAAAACTCATGCAACATGCAACATTTGGTCCAACACTTGCTTCTTTACTTAGCCTTGTACTCTAGCCTTGCATAATTAGTAGATTTTAGCTCCTAAAAGCCCAAATACCTAAAAAAACATGTTGAAACAAGCAAATGCAACTAGAATAACAATATTAGCTCAAAAACACTAAGATAAGTGTTAAATGACATGTAAAATAGAGCTAATCTAAGGGGTTAAAATGTATAAATAAAGCACTTATCACCTACCCCCTAATGAAGAAGGGATTCATAGGTGCTACTATTTGCTAAGGCTAATCTCAATTTTGAAAAATGGGAGATCTTACCAATTAAATTGTCTATCWCTTTTAAGTGAACTAAATTGGTGAATGCTAGACAATTTAATTGATAACAACAAAAATAAAATGCATGTGACGATTTGGCATGAAAAACAAGTAAAGATCATTATATGGCCACCTAGCTAATCTAATTAACTAGACTATTAAAAATTGGAAAACAACTCCTTGGCTCCTTGAGTCTTCATAATAAAGGCTTCCATCATTAGGATTTCGGAACTCCTTCCCGAAATACACCGTATTTTGGAACCTTTGTTTTGAAGAAAACTCAAACTAAGCTAACTATGATAATCAAATTACATAGCTTTTCCTATTATACAAATATTTGTAATAAAAATAATCTATTAAATAATTACAAATTGGCGATACGAAATCACATTTAATTACAAACCAAATGATATACCCTTACATTACGGGTTGTACCAATTACTAACTATGACCATATAAGGTAAAATTATATTAATTTAAATAAAATAAAATCCATTCATCAACATGAATAAAAAAGCAATGTATAAATATTTCATGCCAAATTGTCCAACTGACCAACAACCATACCATGAGCTCGGTATTGCGGAAATGAATGTTTTTAACAATTAAAAATTCATAACCCAATCTTAATTTTTTTTTTAAGATATATCAATTAACTTAATCTGGTCCACGTCCAAAAATTAGTCATCACTAATTATTTGGCAATTTATTAGGTCAAAAAACAATTTTAAGGCATAAATAACTCATAAAAACAACTTTTTAATGTAATAAAAACAATTTAATCATAACACTTATGAAAAATTTCATTTTTAAAATTTTATACATTCTGTTAATTTACCATGAGTGCATGAAAAACATAAAATTAAGTCATAAATTATTATATAACAATTTTATAAATAAACTAATAAAAAAATGCAACTATTACGTGTTAATTCCAAATTAAATAATTAAATTATGGAAAAATTCGAAACTAAATTTTGGAATTCATGGAAAACTTTTTAGAAGCTAAAATTAAAAAAATTTCGACCATAAAAATTTATTTAGCATTTATTCACAAATTAATCACTTTTTACCGATTTTTATCGCATAGAAACCAATAAACAATGAAAATTAATCAAATTATTTCTAAATTTTCTATTTCTCATAAATATAAGATTAATTTGATTATATGTGAATAAGCATGCCTAAAATTTACATGAATCACAATTTAGTTAACTATTAAATTTTAGTTGAAAATTCATCATAATATGCAATAAAATGCCAAAAAATCCAAAATTTCGACCCATATAACTTTTGGCCTAGATTAATACATGAAAATTAATATTTAGTGATAATACTAATTTTAACACCAAAATATTTTTGTTTTATCAATTTATCTCATAAAGCGATAAAACCGTCTTAAGACAACATGCATGTGAATAACAATGCTCTGATACCACTTGTTAGTTTAGGGCCCTCATTAGACTTTCTAATGACATATTAAATTAAAAATTAATTTAATTTTGCGATCCTAAAAACATGCATGCAAAAGAAAATAAATAAAAATATGGAAAAAAAAAGAATTTCCTCACATTGGTGTTGGTAGTAAAAGGGGCATGCACAACAATAAGGACACTTTCTTTATTGTTGTTCTTGAGCTATAACCACAAGGATGATCAAAGTAGTGCCCAAAAAGAACACCTCCTAAGGTGGAACCCAAGACTAATCCCAAAGACTACTAAAATTACAAACTAGGTAATGTTTAGTAGTAACCTTGTGTTTATACTACTAATATTATTACGGTATTTATTTTTGCAGTACGTTTTTTACTCAATACAATAATTATTGTACCAAACTTTCCATTTGTTTGCCCTTCACCAAAAAAACATTAAACCTAATTCTCTCTCCCTTCTCTCTAATATACTGAAACCTTAACCATCTTTGAATATAGATTAAAATTCTTTAATTATGAACGATTATTCAAGTGACGAACAGGTAATTAATTCGTTAATCCTATATTACTTATTAATTGTAATGTTTCTTGTAATTTAGTTTCTTTTTTAATTAAGGTTTAGGGTGTAACATAATTAATGGGTATAAAAAATAGTAACGGTGAAAGTCAGTTGTAGAGCGTGGCTAGGTTGCTTTGTCGTCGGCGGTAGGGTGGGGCGTGGCTGGGATGGCGGCGAGACGAGGACGACGGTAGGGTTAGGTCGTCGGCGGTAGGGTAGGGCATGGCTGGAATGGCGGCGAGACGAGGACGACGGTAGGGTTAGTTTGCTGGTGAGGGTGGGTCTTCGGTGATGTGAGATGTCCACTAACATAGCACAAATGTCACGAAAGGATCATTCAAAGCAAATATAATCATTACGCATATGACAAGACCAGTGATGTAGTAGTACTGCAAACAAACAAACATAATTAATGTAGTAATATTGTACTATTGCAAACAGTAATTATAATTATGTACTACATCGTATGCACCCGCCGCACCACCACCATGCCGTCACCACCCACGTGTGCACCCGCCGCACCACTGCCGCCATACCATCACCGCCACGCTGCCGCATATCCGTCTTCCAACGCATATTCAAACTCGACACACCAAGCACCACCACCGACACACCAAGCACCACCACCGACACATATGCAAACCCGACGTACCAGGCACCACCACCAGCGGCGTCCAGGCCGACGACCGACCCTATCCTAATGTCGCATCAACCGTTAAAATTTGATATTTGAGAAAATTTGAGATGAATTAATATGAATTTGACATTAGAGAGAAAATATTAGAGAGATGGGTTAGATAGGGAAAATGGGAGGGGTAAAATTGTCAATAGTGTACTGTGTTGAGTAAAATGTGTACTGCGAAAATAAGGACCCTATTATTACTATAATAATATAAGAATGTATAGTATATATTTGTGATCTTGTTTGATGTTTTTTGATCAAATAATTGATCAAGATTTTTGATGATCAAAAGAAGAAAACTAGTTCCTCTTTTGATGATAGGGAAAAAATCGGCCAAGTAGTAGAATAAGGGTGTTTTTTTTCTTAAACATTTTACCCATGCAAGTGTGCTAATGAGGGTATTATAGATGCTTGAAATGTAAACAATTGATTTGCATAAGCCCATGAAAACACATGTGAACATTTTGACTTAGTGGGACTTGTGTCTCCCACTATCCCATGGTTTATATGGTATTTGGGTCTTATTTCGTCTTTCAACATTTGTCCGACAAATTCTTATAAGACTTATATTTAATTATCTTATATAATTAAAAATTAATTTAATTATTTAACACTTAAATAATATAAATTAACCAATAATGTACACTTAACTATTAAGTGACATTTTATCATTTTATCAATATAAAATGTGTCTTATAATACCCGTTTAGCTAATTTTACAACTTCTTGTAACTTTAATTAGCCAATTACCTCCGCCTCATAAATAATACACATAACGTGTTAATTAATAGCAATAATCCATACTATCACTCATCTTCTTGAAATAATCCAAATTTCATACTAACTCATAATAAACCTAACTTTAGGTATTATTTTCTCAAAATAGACCAGGCCAATTTTTACCTCTTATATAAGTTAAAAATGACCTGATGCTGATCTGGCACTAATAATAACAAATTAACAATAATAATTTATAATTATAATTATAATTATACTCTGTAATACATAATAAAACCCCCCCTTTTCCACAATCTCACCCACCCACCAATCCACCATCAGTCTACCACCACTGCCCACCACCCCAACATCAGTCTACCACCCACCCGTCCGACGGCCCAACAGACACAACCTTTCCAATACCTCTCTGACGACCCCTTTCCTACACAAGTTGTAATCATACTCTCACCAACCATTTTCTAACTCCACAACCCAAAAAATTGATCAATTTCCATCCTGCCTTATCTAATCAATCAAACCCATCACTAAAAAACATCAAACAGATAAACACTTCAAAATTGGGTACAATAACAAAAAATTCTCCAAATTTGAATCACCCAGATTCACAATTGCTCAAATAAATTAGTATAATCAATAGTAATGGCAATAACTCATCATTTACAGTACCACTCCATCTCCACTGCCACCACCAATATACGCCGATCCGATATCACCATCTACACTACGACGACCTTCTTCGATCCTCCCAAGAGGCTCAGACGGCGGCGGTAAATGATTCTGTTGACGACGAGTGGAGGGGGTCAAAAGATAGATTTGAGAAAGGGGGATGCATTGGTGATTACGATGCGTATACTTGTGTTGTGTGGTGGTCGGAGGATTTTAATGAACAAAGGTAAATGATGGTGGTTGGATTGTTTTCACTATTACTAGTTAAGAAAAGAGCAGAATATATATAGGGTGTATTATGAATGGATGTCGTTGGTGGATTTGTCGGCGGTAGGGGATATGTGGAGTTTTCTGTGATGAAAAAACTAAGAAAGGTAAAGAATAGGGTGGGTTGTTAACATGGGTTAATAATGGCCTGTTAACTTGTTATGGTTAATACTCATTTTAGATTTTTTATTTTTATTTTTAAAGATGACTTGATTAGCGGGTAGTCAGTCATCGAGTCTATTATGAGAAGAGAAGGTTAATAGTTTGGTTTATTCTGAAATWAAATGAAGATGGGATTAATACAAGAAGACCATATATAGTTCGGATTATTCTTGTCAAATAACCCTATATATTTAGTAAATTAACTATTAATTACTAAATATCATATTACATTTATTAGTCAATTATCATATAACTGAATAATAAGAAACCTTTGGCCCGAGTACCTTACTCGACATCAAATATAAAATTCACTTGACTAATAAAAGTCAACTTACACAAGGGATTAATTAAATTGTATCTTATACAAATAATTAGTTTTTCCATTTGGGCGTCATACTATAGGTGTGACCTAAAGGTATAAGTTGATCACCGCCGTCATACGACAGTAACGTCAAACTCAAGTCAGCCGAGCGTTACCGATGTACGTTGACCAACTGGCAAATAAATAATCCCTGAAATTCCTCTTATGAGATTTATTATGTAGACACACGATTGAGGAGGACACTACTCCAAAACCACACGTATTATAAATATTAGTTAATTAACTATTAATTACTACATCCCTTCCATTTATTAATCAATTATCATATAATTGAATAATAAATTCTTTTGGCGTGAGTTCGTAACTTGTCATCAAAATAAATTCACTTGACTTAATTCAAAGTCAAATTATAAAAGGTACTAATTTTATTTTATCTTATATAGATAATTAGTTATTCCATTTGGGCATCATCCTTTAGGTGTGAACGAAAGGGATCAGTTAATCACCGTCGTCTTACAACAGTAACGTCAAACTCTAGTCAGCCGAGCATTACCGATTTATGTTGATCAACTGAAAAATATAAAATATATCCTTGATATTCCTTTTTACGAGATTTATTATGTAGATGCACTATTGAGGAGGACACCTACTCCAATCGTCGGATCAGTTTTCCGAGCATCCAAGCCTCTAATAGTTTCAGCTAGAATAATCCAAGCCGGGTTTGAGCGACCCTCCATCTTCTCCCTTATTCGAATGAATCGGGCTTGGCCTCGACAAGAAGGTAGTTCTATGCTTCCTTCGAAGCATTAAATATTTAACAAGATGAGTCCGAAGGCACGATGTTAGTAAACTGTAGGAACTGTAGGGTCAAAAGCCTTTCGAAATTTGTGTACTAGTGCAAGTAGGTTAACTCGCTCTCCGTCGACAATGGCACGCACCTCGTCGCGTGAAAAGCCCACATAATCACGTACTTTCAAGCCCAGTCCGGTGTGAAATCAGGGATGACCGGCTCCTGTGTGTTTTCCCACCCTCCTAAGACATTAAATTGTCACCTATTTCTGGGGTGACAATTGCAAACAACCAACACACGTCAGTTTCAACAATATAAATACTTAGACATGACACTAATGTATAAATATGCAATAGAACATAAAATGCATAAGACCCGATGCTACATCCATGACGGCTACACAGTTACTCCACCGATATCAGGGATACACCCATGGTACCACAACCGGTGACGACACCGCGGCACCGACCACCAAACAACCGGACCGCAGTCCGTAAAACAGGTAGTCGGGACACACCCTTGGTACCGAGTCCAGGCGCTAACCTAACCTATGCCTGGCGTTGTGACACTACATGAGCCCCTCCGTTCTCAAGTCATTAACGGGCACGCCCCTCTTGGATTGGGAAGCTCCAAGAGGCGATCCAAGCGTAAGACGGTCTGCCAACCGCCTTACGTCTCTTCAACAACACTCACATATCCGCCGTATCGCAACACATATACGATAATCACAATAACTACAATGTGCAACATAATATGCCGATATACTACTTCTCATGAGACACATTCTCAACCATGTCATGAACATCAATTCCTCAAATATCTCGACTTCTTAACTCAATACCATGCTATAATGCATTTTTGACACTACATGAGAATCACAACAATCCCCAAATATCACAATATGATGCAATACGACTCGTACCTTACAAACAATGACAAATGACACACCAACAAGATCTCAACTTACAAAGCGAAGGGAAGAAGGAGATAGGTGTATAATCTCCGAATCCAAGCTTAGCATCCATGGAGAGGTGTTTATGAGGGTTTTAGAGAGAAGGGAGAGGATTTGGAGTGTTAAAGAGAAGGAAGGAAATGAATTAGGGTTAGGTGTATTAGGGGTCACGAGTTGTTTATAACGCGGTCTGGTACAGTGCACTTGGCCGAGTGTCACTCACTCGGTCGAGTAGTGCTAGTACTCGGCCGAGTGGAACCTACTCGCTCCACTAACACCTCCACTCGGTCCACTACTACCTCAATTCGGTCTAGTCTAGGTCCTACTTGGTCTAGTGTATGGCCATCACTTACTCCCAAGTAGCCTCCCGTCGTGTTCGTGGGTCCTCTCATGCATCCCGAGGTTCCTCTAAAAGTCTCAAAAGGTCCGGGTATTACAGGTTGTGTTTCTCGCCCTTTGAAATCTTGGGCCCAACCTTTCATAGTTCCAATCATGATTTAGAGAGAATATTTGAAAGAAAAAGAAGTTTAGAGTTGTGAATTATGCTCAAGCCTCAGCCTTCTTATGTAGGAAAAATAACGAAGCCAGTGACAATTAGGAAACTGATCAAAATAACGAAACTGATCACAACTAAGAAATACGGACCTAGTATGTCGCCCCAATCAGCCGTGTGGGGGGCCTTGGTCTTTGCGCTCGGGTTCTCGGCCAGTCTTGGGTCATTCTGCATCATTTTCGCTTAGTTTTGTGGGTTGGGTTATGTTTCGCACGCCAGAACGGCTAATTTGCATTTCTACCCCCAGCGCGTCAATATTTGAATTAAAACCCCTGCACACTTACAGGATTTGTTTTTTTTGTTCGAAGGTAGAGGGGTAAGCCCACGTTAATTATGGGTCTTATGGTCCGAGTTGCATTTCGAATGCAAGTCGTGTCTACCCATCATCTTCATTATTTCAAAAATTCGAAATTTTAAAATCTTTTTTTGGAAAATTATTCAGGTTGATGACCCATTATCAAAACGATGTTTAATATTCAGGTCGATGACCTATTTCTAATTATCAAAATGATGTTTATTATTCAGTAGATGACCAATTTCCATTTTCAAAACAATGTTTATGATTCGGGTCGATGAACCATTCCCATTTTCTAAAACGATGTTTACGATCCAGTCAGATGACCCATCCTCTTTTTTTAAAAAAAAAAGTTCAAAATGTTGTTAAATGAATTATGTGCTATTTGAATTACTGTTGTAACGGAGGCGTCCCGTTACCCAAACAATTAATTGATAAGGCGATAAGAATAATAAATAACGAATGTAAATAAAGTTGACACAAAGATTTTCGTGGTTCACCAGTAAAATAACTAGCTACCTCCACTATGCGAGGAGATCAAATTTCACTATAGTGGAGAAGATAGTACAACAGTAGACCGATACACACGCGCTCAATATGAGCCAAAAGTATACCCTATTCTACCAACAAATATAGTAGTCTCAAAGGAACAAAATAGACTACCCCAAATAAGACGAAGGAGAAACAATCTTGAGGCCAACCAAGATCTGAACAAACTCCTCCAATCTTCAATGACAAACGAACAACAATAATAAGAGCCCGGAACAAACTGAGTATTCTTCTTCAGAAGAAACCTCACAAATCGACCCTCTTTATTGTGCTCTCAAATCTCTCTCTTAATTAACCTAGAATAAAACTTGGGTCTTTATATATTTATTCCACCCAAGATAAAATATATAGACTAATAAAGAAATAATAAGAGTATGTAATAGGAAATTATTACTAATTTCCTAATACAAAGAGAATACTCCCTCCATATTTTAATGTTCTTCCCATTTCTCCATTATTTGTGAGGAGTATTTTAATGAAATGGGAAGAACATTAAAATATGGAGGGAGTACTAATTACCAAAAACAAATGGAATCTTAACACTTATCAATAGTGACGTAACATGCCCAATAATTAGGAAAGCAACAAAGTAAACCCACTAACTTTCCTATGCAATATCATTGTCACGTGAAACCTCAAATCCCTTGTACATTAGTAACAGTAGCATCCACAAGACGAGGTATAGTGAGAGCGACTCGCACAAGTTACGGACATGCCTTCCTCATATCGACTTAGCTTAATTACTCTTCGACACAAATTCAAGGCATAAATTCCTAACAAATCTCCACCTTGACTTGAATTACCCAAAAACGAACCAAACCCAATTCAGCTTCAATAGAGTCGATTCTCAAGTCACTACCTGTCCCGGTAATCTCCACTTTGACTTGAACACAAATCACAAAACGGACAAACGAACCAAGTGTGCAACAAATTGACCAATATACGAAGTACCCAATGTAGTAAGCTGAAACTACCAATTGAACTAAGTACCCAACATATCTTCATACCAATAGGAAGGCCAAAAGTATCAAACTCCAAAAAGGACAAAAGCTACCAAACGCCAACACAAATATATGAGATACGAAATGTCACTATGGGTGTACCAAAACAACACACACAAGACTCCAAACAAAATCTCCTCAAAACCACATGGCTAAATGTACCGTCGTACCAAATTGTCCCAAAAAAGAACACATACGCCACGAATAAAACAAATGTCTCACCTGAGTATACTAGGTGTCATGACCACCACAAATATACCTACACCAAGGCAACAAAACTCAAGTCAAAACCAAACAAAAACAAACATTCTAAGTGAGCACACATTACCTCCATCAAATGTACAAAGTGTCAGACAAGCAAGTCCAACCCAAAAGCTCCGAAGAATACTCCCGTCGAAGTTTCGAATGACCCCTTACGAGGTCCAAACGACTCCGTTTGAAGAGCCACAAATGGCTCCACCTGGAGCCCCAAACCGCCCCACCGCTTGGGGCACAGATCACCTCATTGAGGCAAAGAGACAAAAGTTGATAGCTTGTCTTTAGAACCTTGTAGCTTGACCTGTACCGAAATAGACTCTACCTTACTGTCAACACTACCATTCTCGCTAACGCTATCAAAACACGAATTATCCATAATATCACCAAGTGACCCAAACTGGATGTGCTTCAAAGTATCGTTCACATATCCAAGTTGCATATGCCCCAACTTAGACTCGAGAGAGACTGAAGAACGACTAACTGATGCTCCAACAGTCAGCACAGTGCCTTGATGGACATAAACAATTCCTTCCTGAACACCTCTCCAATCAATAGAAGAACCTTTACCAACGCACAAAGATACACTATCACCTTGAAAACTGTAGCCCTGATCAACTAACATCTCAAGTGATATAAGATTTCTGTTCAAACGTGGAACATGCCTAACACCTTCTAAGAAGACAACAACACCATCACATGTCCTAACCCGAATATTACCTACTCCAAGAACCGCACAGATAGACCCGTCACCCATGGCAACATTAACCCCATGTGAAGCTTTATAAGAAGTTAACCATTCCCTAAAATGACACATATGATAAACGCATCCCGTATCCAAAATCCAACTATCCAAAGAACGTGGAACAACATCAACAACGAGAGCATAATCTTCCTCAGAATCATATTTGGCAATCTTTTGTGCAACAGAAGAAACACCAGCTTCCTTCAACTTAGGACACTGATTTTTCTAATGACCAGGTTCCTTACCGTAATTGCAAACCTTCTTACGAGGACCCTTAGACTTTGCTTTACTCTTACTAGAACCCTCCAAATTAACAACAAGCCCCACAGGACTACTGTCTACAACACCACCCGACGCTACTCGGCGCAAATCCCTAATGTGAAGCGCCGACCTCACCTCCTCTAGAGTCAAAGAATCTTTACCAACAACAAAAGACTCCACAAAAGTCCCAAACGAATTTGGCAAAGAAACTAACAAAATTAAATCGGCATCCCCATCATCTACCTTAACATTTTAAATTACGTAGGTCAAGTAAACTAGAGTTAAGACGGTCTAGATGGTCCTTGAGACATGTACCGTCTTGCATAGGAGACTAAAAAAACGCTGCTTAAGAAGCAACTTGTTGGTTAGTGTCTTTTTCATATACAAAAATTCCAACTTCAACCACAAACCTGTAGCAGTTTCCTCATCGGCAACCTCAACCATGACATGACCAGATAAACATAACAAAATTAAAGAATGAGCTTTTTCCTCCAAGACTACCTCTGCATCTATCTTTGTTGTCTTTGCTGCATTAGACGAAGTACCTGTTGACTTTGCCTTTAAGATAACAGACCAGACGCCTTGCTGTTTAAGCAAAGCTTGAAGGGTAATATCCGTATAAAACCCTAATTTTAAAGGATTATAACACAAATTTGTCC
>VHZZ01014212.1:13831-27392 GCA_009801015.1 Silene noctiflora | reverse complement strand
AAACAGTTAATTGATAAGGCGATAAGAATAATAAATAACGAATGTAAATAAAGTTGACACAAATATTTACGTGGTTCACCAGTAAAAGAACTGGCTACATCTACCCTGCGAGGAGATCAAATTTCACTATAGTGGAGAAGATAGTACAACAGTAGACCGGTATACACACGCTCAATATGAGCCAAAAGTATACCCTATTCTACCAACAAATATAGTAGTCTCAAAGAAACAAAATAGACTACCCCAAATAAGACGAAGGACAAACAATCTTGAGGCCAACCAAGATCTGAACAAATTCCTCCAATCTTGAAAGACAAACGAACATCAATAATAAGAGCCCGAAACAAACTGAGTTTTCTTCTTCAGAAGGAACTCACAGATCGACCCTCTTTATTGTGCTCTCAAATCTCTCTCTTAATTAACCTAGAATAAAACTTGGGTCTTTATATATTTATTCCACCCAAGAAAAAATATCTAGACTAATAAAGAAATAATAAAAGTAATAAGAAATTATTACTAATTTCCTAATACAAAGCAAATAATAATTACCAAAAACAAACGGAATCTTAGCACTAATCAATAGTGACGTCACATGCCAAATAAAATAGGAAAGCAACAAAGTAAACCCACTAAATTTCCTATGCAATACCATTGTCACGTGAAACCCCAAATCCCTTGTACATTAGTAACAATAGCATCCACAAGCCGAGGTATAGTGCGAGCGACTCCCACAAGTTACGGACATGCCTTCCTCATATCGACTTAGCTTAATTTGTCTTCGACACAAATTCAAGGCATAAATTCCTAACAATTACGATCTAGTTTGAGCAGGTAGGTATGCTCCAAGAGGGAGATCTGTAGCCGTTGACTCCAGAGACCATTATGAAAATGAACGGATGACATACACCAAGCTAGCACCGTAATACCAAAGAAGTAAAATGTTTTGGCTACAGGCTAGCAGATGTCGAACTACGATACGGGTTTGATTCCGTCACAACGGATACGTTCCCACCATTTATGCAAAGTAATGGGTCGATGACCAATATTGATGAAAATGATCGAAGGGAATGGCGAAATTATGGGTTGACGACCAACAATAATGAATGGATTGCAAAAGTTTATGCGTCCAAAACCATGTTTCAGGTAGGATCTCTACTTATGGCTGGCGAGCTTATATACGCAGGTCTAATGGACCATAAACGACCCGCAAAATTCTCAGGTCATTAGACTATACTTTGACTTTCGCTCATCCAAGCCTCAGTCAAAGTGGGGGCTCTGTAGATACCCGTATTTGTCGATACTGGAATTGATAGACTCCCGACAAACACTCGATGATGATAGGACAACATGTACTATTGAGTTGGATTTGTCATTATTTGAAGCTCGTTTATGACGTAGAATGGCCATTGTCGATGACATATTTTATTAATTTAAATGATATTTAAATTAGTCATTTCAATTATTAAATTCATTTTATGTTTTTAATTTGAATTTATTTTCTTGAACTTATTTTATTGGAAATAAAATAATTATTTGATTTTAAAATAATTAGTATTTGATTTGAAATGTCTTTATTAATTACGTAATATTTAAATTATTGTATAATTCGTTTGAAAAACTCGATTTTACGACGGTTTTATACGTGATTTTTAGCCTGATTTTGAGCTGATTTTTTTATCCAATTTGGGCTCGAATTTTGAGGTACTTTCTAACCTAGTCCCTTCCCCACCAACCCGTGTTCGATCCCCACCAAGCCCGGCATTTCCCCTCTCCTTAATCCACCCCAAAACMTCGTCCAAAGTCAGCCCATTCCCTCCTCGACACCCCTGTTTTACGTGCTCAAACACGTCACCAAACACTGCCCAATTCGTCTCCCGTCTTGCCCAACTCCCTCACTTATCTTAGCCCATCTCCCAAGCATTCGACATAACCCATGCCCAAGTCCAAGCTAAGTTTTACGAACCTAATCCTAAGCCTCCCATCGTAACCTGTTTTGCCGAGCTTTGGAGCACGCTTTCTTGAGCTCCAAGTTCCCCATTCAACTTCCTTTTCCTTTCCCTATAAAAACCCTATCTTTTTCATATCCTATCTTGCCATTGAAATCTATAAAAGATAGAGAAAAGATCAGAAAAGATTAGGAAATAGGAGAAGGAGATTGTTTTCCAAAAACCCGTCTCGAAATCTTTCCAAAGTCGACATATCCTTTCCTCTTGCCATAACCTGTGACCATACTGGTTCCTTGGCTTAGTATCCAATCAAACCCCTCATAAAAACCAAACAAACCTCTCGGAAAAAAAAGAGGAACAATCCAACACAAACACCTCCAAAACCGTGTTAAAACTCCTCACAAACACCCCCTCTCTCGAACCTTAGTTCTCCCTATATATACCACCATTCCAGCTCATAATCGAACCCTAGCATCTAAATATATCCATGCACAAGTTCCAAGAAATCACACCCAGAAAAAATCACCATAAATCCCTCAAATGTGCTAGAAAAATAGAGTGTTTGAACACTCTGTTTTCACGTGATTTTTATCGTCCCTTTTGCCTCGATTCGCATGCCCTTTCACCAAAGACGAGTCCTTTTTTGTTTTCACTTTCAGAAACTACGTTTCACCTAGATTCCAGAACATCTTTCGAAAAGAATTTTTGTTCAAAAACGAGAGAGAAATACGCGTTTGAAAATCGCTTGTCAACTTTGTAAAACCGTGTTTCAATTATTCAACTTTCGTCGACGACGGCCCCTCGAGATTAATCTACGATCGATTACGACCCAAGATGACGTCAATGATTTACATGTAGCCTAGTTTGAGGGTGTAATATTACCCATCTCTTCTCTCTCGTTCTTTCCTTTTTAATTCCATCTTATTTATCGTTTTATTTCGTTTTTATTTAATTAATACTAACCTTGATTAATTTTTTGTGTAGATATTATTGTCGTAATTTTTTATTGTTTTTTTTCCTTGTTCGTATTTACTAACCATGTAAATTGATATGATTTTGTTAATTGATTTAGTTTATTTCTTTTTAATTTGACTTAGCATGTTTTAATGTTTAATAATGAACGATTTAAGGTATGTTCTTAATTTTGATAGACAGTATGAAATTTTTGATGTCTAAATTAGTTAGAATGAAATTCTCCTTGTATTTGTCATGCTTTGTTCATTTTTATGATTTTTCACATGTTAAGTTAATTAATTTGAATGTTTAAAGTGTAATTAAGACTAATTTATGTTTATTTAATTTTGGTTATGTAAAATTTAATTGGTGATGTTTTTCCAAACTTATAATTTTTTATTTAATTTAGGTAAATTTTCGTGATTTATTTTATTGATTTGATATTTGTTTTGTAATTCTTTGTTTTTATGCAAAACCTGTATAGTGAGCGGGTCTGTTCTGGTCAATGGTGGACCTAGACCCGTACAATGCACGGGTCTGTCCAAAAATATGTTTCTTATTTATTTTTATTATTTGATAATGTTTAATTAATTCTAGTTTAACAAATTTAATTAATGTTAACTTTTAATTTGTATTATTTGTTATTTATATTGTATTTTTCACTAACTACTAATGTTTGCTAATCTGTCTTATGCTATGAGTAAGAATATCTCTTTTCTATCTTTTGTTTATTTATTTTACATAATTAAAAGGAACTCACATGCTAAATTACTTCGACGAAGTTAATTGCATTAAATGACTAGAATGGAATTCAAATGTTAGGGTTTAAATCGATGATTGCATTTCATATGATACATAACAGAATAGCCATCGTAGACCATTAGTAGAGGCCGTTATTATTGCAACGGATGGGGTTGGGTGTTTTAAGATAATTAACTTTCTAACACGTACTCTCACGAGAACCTTAATTTCTAAAATTGGTTTTTCAAATTCACCTTAAAATTTAGGGGCGACTCTTCTAAAAGAAAACTAGTTTTTTTTCCCGGGAACATCACGGGTGCGTTTGAGATTAATTGTATAAACTCACGTATAAACGTAACCTCATTGGTGTGAAACATGTTGACATCGTTGTACCATGTATTGAATCTTATTATCCAATTTCACATGAATTAAGATATTATAGGAGTAACCGGGTATTTTTATGTTGTAATGTATTAATGTACTTAAAACCTTTTAAATGAATATTGGGAATCGGGATAAAAAATTAACCATGTCAATTGAATAATCGATACATCCGTAATTTGTTTAGTTTCAACATTGACCAATGTTTTCTTATATAAAAATAGATCGAATCATTGTGTTTTGTGTTAAGAATTATAGTGTCACAATTTACGATCAGCTATAATATAAATTTGAGAATATTATTACGAAATAATATTGACATTAACTTACATAATGTATTTCGTGGCACACTAAAGCAATTCCTGACATTACTATTTATATTATCTATCAAATTTCTTGGCTTTCTTGAAATAGTATCCAAATTTAATTATAACATGTATTGATTCGGTTATTACAAATTAAGCTTGTTCATTTTCATTTTTCAGTATTTTCTTCGTTTTATTTGGGCATGTACAAGCTGGATTGTGGTGAGCAGTGGGCAGTATGGATTGGTGGTGTGCAGTTTATTGAGAGGGACGTGTCAGTTTGGTGGTGGGCTAGGCAGGGTTGATGGGTTGGTGTTGGAGTGAGAGGGGGTGGGTGGGTTGGTGATGACGTAGTACTTTTATTTATATTTGTTGAAAAAAACCTTCAAGTTATTTCTCTACATTTTATTATTATTTTTATATCACCGCAATAAGTTTTGTCAATTGAATTTTTCTTTTGTTGCTTTTCTTTGTATTTACTTATAGTATGTAATTTTTTTTTTTTGCTTTATTTTTTTTATTTGTTTTTTCCTCGCAATACATTTTTTTTAGGATAACTTGGTTTAGTTGAGTTTCCTTAGGGTACACTATTATCCTTGCAGTATGATTTATTAATTTTGCTACTCTATAAAATATTTGAGATAAATTTTATGAACAAATAAGTTACATTTTTTATAGTCTTTTTATGTATCCAATTCATTAAATTGAGGGGTATATAACTATTACAAATGAAGTGAAATTAGAATAATGTGACGTGATCTTTGAGATTAATGTGCGTGATAATTATTTGTATTATATAACTTATTCTAACAAAAAAAACCTAAAATATAAAATTTAATCTCATATTTCATTGTTATTTAATTTGCTTTAGGAATAAAGAAACACATTTTAGTGTTTGTTGTGTTTTAATTTGTAGTTAATGCTACAAATTTCTTATACTTTTTCTTTTCTTATAAAATGAAGATGATGTGGCTTTTTAAAACACTCATAAAAGAGGAAATGGTGCAATGTGATCAATTGTCATGTCTTTATTATATCTATATATAGATTTATTTTTTGAAAAGAAACATCGCGTGAAAGAATTTCCCTTGCCCACGGAAAGATAGATTCATGTTAGTAGTACATGTTGTAATCATATGAGTGGTACTAGTCAAATTGTGAACCATATTGGGTGCTTATATATATATGGACATGTTGATGTGTTAGATAAGTTTATCATGAAAGGAAAGTATTACTCACATGCTAGTAATCATTTCGTGTGTATCCTATGTCGTATCTATGCTATTTTTTCTATGATTGTGCTTAGAAACATGTGGATTAGGGTTACGTGTAGATACATACGAGTCGGGATATGTGTGGAACCCTAAACGGGTGAACTTGGTCAAGTGGAGGAAGGAAACTCGACCGAGCTTCAGGCACTCGACCAAGTGCTCCTACCACTCGACCGAGTGATCATCATTCCAGAATTTGGGAAAGTCATGGATTTGGTGCACTCGACTGAGTGTCCACGGGAACTTGATCGAGTGGGCTGGGTGGCAGAGTTAGGGGGACCCTAGAAGTTGGACAATCGACCGAGTATGGACACATACTCGACCGAGTGACCCTACTCGGCCGAGTGATGCCTGACACTCAACTGAGTGGTCCCCTAATGGAGTCAATATTGCTTAATTGTCTCTTATTGTGATACTCATGTTTATGTTTGCCATGATATTTGAAGCTATAATGGCGCCAAGAAGAGCTCACTCAGCGCCCGGACTACCATGTAGGTCCGAGGAGGACGTGGATAGGATAGTAGTGCAAAATGAGGCTATTAGGAAGGCTCTTAATATTGTGACTAAGGAGAGGGAGGTGGTGATCGATGTCTCGGTCATTAGTATGGCTATGGCTCTCCACCAACCCATTAAGTACGTTGGCGTGGGAGAACCCGACCTCTTTGGCAATTGGGTAAGGGAAATAGAGAATATTTTCAAGGTGGTGAGGTGTCCCGAAGACCTCAAAGTGGAAAAAGCCGCTTTCTATCTTGGGGAACAAGCGGGAGTGTGGTGGTACAAAGAAAGAGAAGCGATGAAGGAATACTATAGAAGAGAAGGAGAGATCGCCATTCCTTAGGGAAAATTTAAGGCCGAAATGAGGGATGAATTCATTCCCGAGCACATCCGTAGCAAGCTCCGAGCGGAGTTCAACGGCTTCGTCATGGCCGAGGGAATGACCATGGAAGAATATTATGTCATGTTCAATTACCTCTTGGCCTATATGGAGGACTTCCACCTTAGCCCACAACTTTTAGCTCTCAAGTTCGAGAGGAGCTAACTCTTAAGGTCCTCGAGAAGCTTCCGGCGGGATTGTTGACGGATGTGAAAGATGTGTATGCTAGGGCTAAGAATGCTGAAAAACTAGTTAACATGACTAAGGAAGCCAAGGATGGAGACAGGGAGAACAGGAAGGCTGAAAGTGAAGCGGTGGACCGCACCAAAGAAACATCAACTATCACCAAGAAAAGTCACACTCGAGTGGATCTCACATGGGCGGCTATGCTAAGAGTGGCAATGGAGGAAGGGCCGCTAGTGAGGGCGGAGGCTTAAGATCTTTTAATTTTGGTGGCCTTGGCTATAAAAGAAATGAGTACACAAGTGTCGGAAAGGGGTCTAACCGGAGGTTTGACCAAGGGGGCTCCTACCAAGCTCCATCCCAAAGCATGGTGAACAATTGTAACTCAGGGTCTTTGACCAATCAAATGAACCCGAATACTAAATTCAACCACGGGTATGGACGTTGAAACTTCAACCAAGCAGCACTGTCACAAAGACCTAGCTACAATAGAAGTCAAACATCGGAGGCTTGACCTAATACTTCGGCAAACACCGTGAAATGGGCACCTAAGACAAGTGGCAATCTATTTGCCATGGGAAAGAAGAGTGCCGAAGAGGATGCTCACGTGGTTTCGGGTACATTTCTTGTCATTAATCAAACTTGTTTTATTTTATTTTACTCGGGGGCTACGCATTCGTTCATGTCTAAGAGTCATGTGCTCACCTTAGGTTTGGGGAGGGGGGGAGGGGGGTGATTTGGTGAGTGATGAGGTGGTGCTACCTTCGGGTGAGTTCGTAGTGTGTACAAAGTTTTTTAAACAAGTGTTGGTCATGGTTGGGGAAGTGAACTTTCCGGTCAACCTTTTCGAGTTTCTTTTAGAGGGATTTAAAGTGATTTTGGGAATGGATTTGCTAAGTAAACACAAGGCCAATATAGATTGTCATTGTAATACCCGTCATTTTGATAGTTAAGTAGAGTGGAATGGTCGTTTATAGTCTTTTGTGTGTAGCGTGTGTTGTTCATGTATGAGTTAAGTCGATCGAATGATTTTGTTAGTCGATCGACTAAGTGTGAGTTTGGCGCAGTTTGGGTTTTGACACAAGAAAGAGTTCAGTCGATCGACTGAATTTCATAGTTGATCGACAAAGCTCACTCAGGTGGAGGTTTACGCAAGTTCTATTTTTAACCTTAGACCTATATAAAGCCCATCCATCATCATTATACACTTTTGTTAGTTTAAAACAACACACACGCACACATGCGTGTGCGCGCATGTGTACACACACACAACACCAATTCCACATCGAAACCGAGTGAAGAGAAAGAGAAGAAGGCGAGTTTTCGAGTTTGTCGCCCTTTTCCTTAAAGATCGTACGTATTTTAATTATTGTTTAAATCGTTTGTCATAGGATGGATCGTGATTAATGCATAAGATCGTGCCCTAATTGTATAGTCATATCATGGGTGCCCTAAATCATATTTAAGGAACTTAATCGATTGTTTACATATTTCGTTGATCAGGATGAGACGGGCTTGACCTACTCGAGCCATGACCAGACCGTGGCAGGCCGTGACTAGGCCATGAAGGGGATGAGTTTGAGGATTCATTTGCCTTGTCTTTGTAGCGGTATTGTTAAGTTATTGATTGTATACTATGGTCAATGGTATAATATAGGTGGTGGATTTGTAGATGAGCGCTTCTAGTTGATTTATTATCTCTTTCTTGCGGAGTCTTTCTATTGAGGTATGGATATCCTACTCGTATCTCTTATGCGTTATTGTTTTACAAAGGCGATTGCGAATTGTGTTGATGCGGGTTATTGCATGTAGAGTACGCGCGATGTTTCATTCGATGGACTGCCCCGTTTAGTCGATCGACTAAGACGTTTGTACATCAAATATATTAAGTTGCTCCTATAATATTTGCATTGTGAATTATCAATGTTTTATGCATGTTGATATTTTATTGTTGTTATTATGAGGCGCGGTGACTAGGGAGTTGCGCTAGTGTGTGGTGTTATGAGGCACGGTGACCCGGGAGTTGTGCCATGGCGTGAGTTGTGTAGTGATGATACAGTACGGTGTCCAGGGAGTTATGCCATTTGGTATGAGCACGGTGACCAGGGAGTTGTGCCATACTTGCTGACAGAGGGGTGACGGTTGGCTCGTATAAGACAGGAGACCGGTCACCCAATGGTTATGTTTGGTATTCTTTGATTGCAGCAATACAATCACTCCTTTATCCGTTTTTATTAGCTTCTTTATTATTATTGGTATTTTTGTTTATATCCCTACTCAACCAGTGGTTGACATGTGTTGTCTTGTGTCAAAATTGTCACCTATTTCAGGGGTGGCTTGTGTTCCTCTATTCAATGATTTCTGCTTGAATGGGGAGCAATTAATAAAGGAGGTACAGATTAGCTGATGTTGCCGTGAGCTATGTTGTGCTGGGGATGGACGAATGATGATGAGATGATATGAGTCTAGCTATCACCGCTTAATAGTTTATGTCAAATGGTCATTTGATAAACTTTTTCATACATTATGTTCGTCATTTAATTCATATTTGGTTTAGGAGTTGTAAAGCTATTTTGGCTATTTATTTCATAGCTATGTAAACTTTATTTAAAGTACCTTTATGATTCTTATTCTTTGTTATTCACTGCCTCAGTTTACGGAGATGGTAGCACATCCATTTTGTAACACCCTCATTTATTCAAGAGTTTTTTTAAGACATTCTCAAATAAATAGAATTGTTAACATCTCGGAGTTCCGAGGTAGTAAAAAGATAACAAACCAAAGTACTTTAGATAAATTTAAACTGATTAAGGCTTCATTACATATGTCCCCTAATAAAGATAATTAAATTACAAAACGTCACAGCGGAAATAAATAAAGTAATAATAAATAAATAACGACTGTCTGATACTAAGTTATCTAAGACTCTAGGTAGACTGCCACGATCTGCTCCCCGCGTCCAAGCACCCTATTTTTTATTCAAATACCTGCTATTTAATCTGCTCCCCAATTAACCGGAAATATTAATTGGTTCACCACAGGACGCCATCAATTAAAGCACGCATCAATTTTATTTTGACATAGACAGGAAATACACACGTCAACCAAAGGTCGAGTAGGATAAATCAACAACATATGATACAATATGATATGCAAATGCAAATGCAGTATGTGCGCAATCCTCCGAGACACCCGATCATCCCACCAATCCCTGGCCCGGGGAATATTCATCCCAACCGAAGTTGAGGTAAACTCATAATAGAGACAAGTCCTATAGAACAAGCCTGAGAAAACCAACTCTTAACCAACGCAGTATGCCATGCATGAATCCAAACAATAATTCAAACAATACAAATAGTAATGATATAATACAATCATCTCAGACACAAATCTGAGGAATCCAATATAACCAATCCATGATAAATAATCCATTGCCAAACACATTCCACGTAATCATCCATTCATGTATACATTAACAATAACAAATAAGTTGAGTAGATTATCCTACCTTTTAGCAAATAACCAAACAAGCAATTTCGATCAACTTAGCTAATAATATTCCTCCACGAAATTGTCACCTAGTAATTAAATATAATTACAAATTACTAACTATTCTAATTACTTTGAATAATTAATTAAAATAATTAATTATGATTAATTACATAAAATAAATTAATTAAACCCGTCTCAAAAACCAAACCAAAGTCCTCACACACACGGTTTATACCGTGTCCAACACCTCCCAAAAACCACCCTCAAACTACCCTAAACCGCCAGCCACCACGACACAAACCACCACCATTCTGACCACCCAACATAGGAAATTAACAACCTCTCATCCTCATGACACACCAGGCCCCCGCACAGCGGTCCCCCTACGTAGGTCATGACTACCCTCGAGCACCGTGCCAAACCCGAGTCTTCCCTCAACACCACAACCGGCAACAACCTTCCCCTGGTGGTCAACGACGGTTAACAACAGCTACGGTGGGGTCACAACTAGGTCACGGCTAAGCTACGGTGACGGCGTAGTCATGGCTAAGTCACGGCTAAAAATAAAGATTAAAGACAAACTAGTTATAAGACAGTTTAATAAATAATTGAAATAATTATAAGACGGAATTAGAATTTACCTTTTTGTTTCTAAGACGAAACTAAACTGCGAGACAGATCTATAGTTCTCTCTCTAAAGTCTCCTCTCTAGGTTTATGTGAATTTTGTAAAAGCAAAAGTGATTTATGAGAAGGTATGTTCTTGTATTTATATTGGTAAGGAGAGGTATTTAGGAAAGTTTTTGTAAAGCTCTATTCAATATTATTTTATATTTATTATTTACTATAAAGAATACTACCTACACTAGAAAATCTTATTCCATTAGTCGGTCCGTTTTCGTAATTATTTCCGTCTTAGAAATCTTATTCCATTTAATTAAATAAATATAAAATATATATAAATAAAATACATTTTCTCATTTTAACTATCGTTGACAAGGGCGAACCCAGGATATTAAACTTGGGGTAGCGAATTTTCGAGACTTTAAGGTCTTATAATTATCGATACATAGGTTAATTACCTTACTTATATATAACTTCACTGTATTTTTAGCGACATTATTATCCTTTAAATCAATAGAAAAAAATTGTATAACAAAGACGATGAAGAAAAAAATATTATAGTCTTTAATAGAAAGCGCGAAAGATTATATCATAGTATAATCGTTTGAAATATAAAAAAAAAAAACAATTAAAAGCTAATTAGAAAAATAACAACTTAACGACACATTTTTGTTTACATTTTTTTTATTTACTTAATGGAAGAATAATAGAGTTGAGCGATACTTTTAATAAAAAAAATCATTTGTTTCTAGGTATATATCTTATAAAGGATACAATATTAAAAATGGGATGCAATCTAAATGATACAGCGGGAAAATTTAAAATGCAAAAAATGCTACGCACAAGGCTTGAACACATGCTCCCTAACTAATAACTTCAGCATTTGCCATTAGACCTACTAAGGCTTATATAACAACTATATGCACTGGTTTTTACTTAACTAAAGTAGATATTTGGGGTTGTAGACGGCAAACATTCTGACCAATATTTTTCAGTTTCGGGTAGCATTTGCCACCCTTTGCTCCTACGTAATTTCGTCCCTAGTCGTTGACTATCTTTGACCTAGCCCTAAAATACGGGGTATTATAGTCTTCCCTCCTTAAAAAGAATTTTGTCTCGATGTTCAACCAAAGGTAACAACTCAATTGGAATACACGAATTGGAACGAATTTAAATACTACTTCACATAAGTCAACTAAAATCTTAGTCATAAGTCTAAAAATGTAATAAATATAAATATTTTACAATCCTACCCAACTAAGAAAAAGGTTACGTCCCCCGTAACCAACTCATTAAGCAAATCAAACTACTAATTAAATAGGTTAGGGTACTTCTCCCCCATAGCTGCCTCAGCTTCCCATGTAGCTTCCTCCTCATTATGATTAGACCATAAAACTTTCACCAAGACAGTCTCATCATTTCTGGTCTTCCCGTAAATACCCAAACAAACAACTATTATACTCTCAATGACAAGATATACTCTTATGTACTTTATAATACATCGACAAATTCATGTTAGTTCCACTAAGTCAAACATCTTGCCCATACCCAACAATCGATAATAATGAAGTTCCAGGGTTCAACAACTCATCAACCTAAGACTACTACCATAACATCTCAAATCCTCTTGCAAACGTGAATAACGATCCCAACAATAACAACATCCCTAAAATATATACCTTATCATTATTATTACACTTCATCCACCACTTCTCAACCAACAATGGAACATTCCTTTAATTATTTAATCCACTCATGACATATCCTTTTAGAAAAATTCAACTACGTTAATACAACCACTATCCATAGTAATATAAATTCACACTCGCCTCTAAATATAACGACTCCTTATCCCCGTTCCTGTTTGATTTATCCTTTCAATAACAAAATCCATCATAACTGCTGTCAATATTACCTCAACATTTCTCTCAACTACACCTTTTGGACACCGTTCCATCCAAGCCATTCCAATGAAGATCACAAGCCGTAACACAAATTTAATAGCAGCTTACCATACCACTAAATACATCACTAAAAGCCATACAATTTCTCTCACATTTCACTATGTAACTCATTACCAAAGTCCCACATTTCCTCAAAATATCGTCTAATGTCATAATTAAACCTCTAAACAATAATTTAACCCCAATCAAATACTTCAAATTTTATTACTCCCCTCAAATTTCATAAATAAATACACACTCCCCTGAAATAGGTTACCTGGTTGTCCCAGGCTATATCCTTTAAATCCCCATAACTTCTTTCTAACTCCATCTTGCAAATCCCAAATAACATTCTACCTACGTATTAGTCTATTACATCTTTATATTCCTACTAAACAGTCTGTCACACTCCCTCTTCCTCAATTTCACATATTAATAACACTTCTTTACGCAACTAAATATCTATCTTTCAAATAATAATATTCTTATTCTTTTCAATCTCAATACACCATATACATAAACAACAATCCTTAAGGTCACATCAAACCTTATATACACCTTTCGCACACTAAACTACTTAACAACTCAAGTCTTTACTCTCACTATTTTAGTCCTCAAAGCTCGCTATTTTCCCTTTGCTTGTTAACTAATTTCTCATCAATACATAACGATAGTTTTTCCCTGAAACATACTTCAATTATTTTCTGCATTGTTTAACATACTATTTGTTGACTAATATTTTCTCGTATATTTTATTGTTTTAATGATGACAAGTTTAGCAATTATGACTGTATATGCTCTTGCTCTTAATTGTTTGTTAAGTCTATATAGTTCGATGTATTTTATAT
>VHZZ01014210.1:9341-22961 GCA_009801015.1 Silene noctiflora | reverse complement strand
TATTTAACTTTAATTATATATGAAACGTAAACTATTTATAATTCACATTAAAATATGGAGTATTACAATATTCCGCATTTAAGTTATTTTAATGCCTTGAATAGTGTTTTCAATGTAACCAACAATTTCCAAAAGATTTAGATTTTGTGTGATGTTTTATCTTTTTTTTTTTTTTTTTTTTAAATGTGACAACTTTTTAATTAATAGGAATCACTCTGGGTAAATAGTGACCACGTTGAAAAAATAGGTCATTTTTAGACATAGAAAATGATTACTATTTAACCAAAGGGGTTATTCTTCAATCTTCATCAAAAATTGTCACTCTTCTACACTGATCATATGTGAGACCGCACAAAAGAATTTGGGAATGGTATTAGAACAAGGTTGGATATCCAATTTTTTTTTTCAACGTAGCAGATAGAATTTGAGAGTTGTCTGCTAGTCTAAGTCCAGCTTTTACGTAAGCGTACAAAGTACGCATGGGGCAAGTACTTCCTTTTGTGTATAGTAAGTATTTTGGGTCGATTCGTCGTACAAAGTAAGCTACCCAATACGTAAACTTTCAAAGTCAACAGAAGTAGAGTCATAATAAAGTACAACTACGCGTAACACTGTAACAGTAATAATCACAATTTTTTCCCTTTTAAATTTAGAGAAAACTGATTACTATATCAATTTTGATGCTACAAGTATATAACATGGATGTCACTCATGACCTAGTTAGAACCGAAACGGATATTATGATGAAACCGCCAATATATTTCCATATGTTAGTTTTCTCACATGAATAAAAGGGTAGAAAGTTCACCAATTTATAAGTTAAGTGGTTACTTCCTCAATAGCCAATTAGTTTTAGAGTAAAACCTCATTGGCTTATGAAGTGGACTCTCTATCCTCCATTTAGTTACGGTCCATGACTCCATGCCCGTTGCATGATTTAACATGGTATCAAAATCTGACCCGTCCACCATTCATGAAATGTATCATCCGTCATCCATCCATCCATCATCATGGATGAAACGGGTGCATTGGGTGGTAACGGGTATTTTGTATTTATATGTTCAGCCCGTCTTGCTTGTGACGGTCACAAGCTTGTGACGTCTCACAAGCCTCTTTCCACTTGCCTCACCCACTTGCAAGATTGTCTCACGTCACAACGTTTGTGACGTGTTCACACAGGTCACAAACGAGAATTTGTGTTATATGTTTTAGTTAAAAAAATAATGATTTTTTGTTCTTTACAAAAATAAGGTTAGATAACTATTTTAGTTTAACTTTCTAGTGGGTAGTTTCACAAAATATATATTTTGAGAGTAGAAAAAGTCGAAAATTTGAATATTTTACAGCTTAATAATGAATTATATGTAAAAAAAATTAAATAAAAAGTAATAAAATCGGGTGATGGACGGATGAGGGGTGAAATTTCTTCATCCAACCCATTTGTCATCCGTCATCCGCTTCATCCGTCATCCATCCATAATCCATTTAAGTCGGGTTTTCATCCATCTTTTAGAATCGGGTGGATCGGATTTTGATCGGGTGCGGCCGTGCGGGTGAAATTGACAACTGATTGCCCCCAGGCCGCTTTAAAATAAGCCTCACATAGTCACATGTGAGGGGGAGTGTGAACAAACCACCCACATATTCCCACATGTGTGAGTGTCCCATATTGATAAAAGAGGAGAGAGTTTACCAATTTAACAGATACGGACACAGACACTAAACAGACACACGATAAAGCATCCTATGAACTTTAGGACACGGGTTATTTAATATAATAAAATATATATTTTATAGTTATGTTTTTGCAATTTTATTTTTGAAAATATATTTGATTTTAAATTTAAATAAGTGAAGATAAAAGTTAACATTAATTATAATTCATTTTCATTTCCAAAACCAAAACTTAACTTAAGTTTCTCATACACTCTTATACAATACTCAAAAGTAATGATTTGGAGTAACACAACTTTTAGAAGTGCCTTGCATGACATTTCGAGACCACACCTAAATCGATTTGTACCATTGTTAAAGGCAATTTTTTTTCTCATACAACACAATTATTTTCTAAATATTTTTGCCCTAACATATTTTTTTGGATAGAAATTGAGGGATTGTAAGAGATTATAGTACAGAGTAGTAGTTATTAGAGATCTAGAATAATAATATCTTCAATTCTGTTTTGAAAATACTTAGTTTGCTTCTTTTTTTCCTTATTTTACAAAATTTAATATTGAGGGATGGTAAATTTCAAGGATAACAGAAAATGGTGATAAGTGGCTATAGTTCTAGGACATTACCCTTCGAATGATAAATTACAAGATAGATTTAAATAATCAGTTAAAGACAAATATAATATAAAGAAATTGGAGTTGCGATCGTCTGTTCTCACTTTCGTGTTTCATCTTCTATCACATTGCGTTATCTTGCGTCATATCATCATGCACATAATAAAATAAATAAACAACAATTTCTATTAAACTGGTTTCGTATCACAAGGAGAATATAATGGGACAAAAGATGAGACACAACATGGAATATAGAACCCGCTCCTCTCCCAATATACTCCATTTAACAAAATTAATCACTCCATATTACATACTGTATCTAAAGTTGGCAAGTAGAGAAGTACTCCATAAAGCAGCCGGAGACACCTACTTTTTTTTGATAAGAGGATAAATCCAAAGACCTAGAGCGAGTAGGATCTTAAAAAAGTATAAAAAGAAAAAAACTAAAAAAATAAGACCAAAAAAGAAACAACAAGTTAGTCATCAAGTTAACAGAAGGGACGTGCATACAACTAACAAACACGTGGTCTTGATAGGAAATAAAGTATATGTCGAGTATCGACATCAACTAATTAGGTAATATGATATATTACAATATATCCTATGCCAGGACACATACTTGCGGTAAAGCACAAATAAAAGCAGGTCAACAACACTATCTTGTTGGGCTGCGCCAGCTTATTCCTGTGGGATCTAACCCATTATATGCGGGTCTTTCCACTCAAGTATTAGTCAGGATGGTTATTGAGCTTGCTTTCTCCTCCCTCTTCCAATGTTGTCTCACCTCGAGGTGGCCCATAAAATTGTATTCCCTATGCTTGGTTGGGCTGCTAGTTTTAGCCAACAACACTTTTGGTAGTTGTATATAGGGCTGTCATCTGTCAATGATATGGGCCGGCTAGTTGAGATCTCGGTCAAAGCTCGGCTTGTGCTGGGTCAAAACGAGCTTGAGCTCGAGTTTGACCTGAGCTTGGTTAAATACGAGCTGAGCCCGAGCTCAGCAAGGCTCGGCTCAGAAGCTCGTTTGGGCTCGTTTATAATTTTTTTTTTGTATAATCTTTATATTGTAGTATTATTTTTATTTCAAACTATATGATATTTAGACATTTATATAAGTATATTATGATATAATATTTTTTAGTCTTTTATAATTTAGTTGTTTTTGAAAAATATTTATATTTAGTTAGATTTAAAAGGTGAGAAAGCAAAAATATATAATGACAAAACGAGCTCGATTCGAACTCGAGTTGAGCTCGAGCTTCCATTTTTAAGGCTCTACGAGTTTCGAGCCGAGCCAGACCCACTCGAGCTCAGTTCGACTCGTTTACACCCCTAGTTGTATAATAACAAATGAACCCAACACTCACAAGGTACATGACACGTCACATATCTGGTGAGTTAGTCTTGTGTAAGACGGACATGCGGTGTTACAAATGTAGATGTAAAACGGATTCAAACACAACCCCATTAATGAGTAAAAGAAGTTACTAAAAGAGATCGTTTTACAATTGTTTGTGTGGAAATAAGCACAGTACCCTAAAGATCGTAATTACCCCTCTTACACTTTGTGATCTACCCTTGAATGCAAGGGTTCGAGTCACGGTTGTACATGCGTAATCTAATAAACAACGGTAATTACTTGTAAAATTCATCGCTAAAAGATGAATAATATAATTCTCAAACTTAAACACATGAATCTTCAACGATATTTATATATCAAGAAAAATCTGATAATACTACATCAACTAGAGTCTTCACAAAAGTACTTGTGGATGCTAAATTACAAACTAATGGATAGATGACAGAATACCTCCATGATCGGATAGGCTTACCGTGCTAAATCTATTGCTAATTCTAATCTAATCTAAAACTAAGAATCTACGATCTAAAGATAGACTAAGTTGTAGTTGTTGTTGTTTTAGTTGTGTGTCTTTCTTGGATAAAATGCCTCCTTTATATAGGCAATTTCGTTTCCTTGTGACCAGGGGTGGACCCACCTGGTAGTAAGGGGTGGCGTCCGCTACCCCAAACATAAAAAATAGGGTTTAGAAGACGGATTTTTGCTACCCAATTATTGATGAATAGTAGATAAGTAAATATTATTTCATTAAATGTATAATAAACATCTTGTGATTTAATGGTAAAGGCTTTGGTTTTCCACCTATTGTCCCAAGTTCAAATCCCATTACAGAGTCTTCTTGAAACTTCATCCAAGCGCTTGATAGCTTCACCTAGCCCGACGTTCGTCTTCTTAGACATTCGTTCTTCTTTTAAATGGATCAGTAAAACTAAGCTCAATTACTTATTCTGTAATTAATAGGCTCATGTACCCTTAATATAATAAAATTAATATACCTTAATTAAATTGAGCGCTAACAATAATATTTGTGTAAAATTGTCTTACATAAGTATTTCTCTATATCTGGTTAACTTAACAGAAATTTTAGCATCATTATTCTTGATGTTTTATAATGGAGACTTATTTTATTTCTCATGAAAATTTACGAGTCTATATACGTCCATTGTTATTTGTTTGCTATTTGTTAACATTCCTAAGATGACATCTGTTGAGCCAGGATAAAGCCTACCTGGGGATGTTAATAGATACCAGGCAAATTCTGCCAAGGGCACCACAGATAGCAGGGCGCAAACATAGCATGGCGCAAACATAACAGACATCACCCAAGAAAAGTTCGTCGAGTCAGGCCTACCAGGATGACCTAATACTAATTCCGAATGGCAAAGATAAGCATTGGATACAATTAATAACGATCACATGTTGGAATAGCAATTGAAAAATTAGTTCCTATTCTCATGGAAGACCAAGTCAGCAAGACCTATTTTCTAGCAACGTCTCAACAACAACAAGAGGCACGTTGCCTATTAACAAGCAACAACCTCCACATTATCAGCTAAGGATCCGTTGTACTGTTGAAGGCTATAAATTGCTAAACGATGCACCAAAATACATACACAACAGATACTCCATAAATTCATACTACCATTGTAAACTATTAATTCCAACTATACTTAGTGAAAACTCTCTTCTGGCTTGGTGCCCGTGGTTTTTTCCCATTTTATAAGGGTTTTCCACGTACAAATCTCTGTGTTATTCTTTCTTATTTTGTTATTTCATATTCGTTACAATCTTATCAAGCGTAGTTAGTTGAGCTAGATTACCCTGCACATCATATCAGGCAAGTAATTTCTCTTGTCAAGAATTTTGCTAAAACAATTGGCGCCCACCGTGGGGCAATCTAGTTCAGAAACAGTCAAAATCCAAAACAAAATCTAAAGATTCCAACCCACAAAAGATGACAGGAGACAGTATAGAACAACAACTAGCCGCAGCTAGGTAACAACTATTGGAAATGGAGGCACTCAAGAAGAGAATGGCCTAGGCAGAGGCAGAGGTTCAAAACCTGAGGTAATCAGAGACAAGCCTGAAGCAGAGATTGGAAAACAAGTCGTCAGGCTCAAACTCCAAGATCCAGCCTGGAACCTCATTCTCCTCAATAATAAAGAATATAGACTTCTCAAATTTCGGAAGTCCTAGTCCTGCAAAGAACAAGGTTTCAAATATGGATTCAGCTGAGGAGATTCATGAAGAACCTAGTGATTCAGACAAGTCAGGGGCAGCAATAATGATGGCAATGGTTCAGGAGATCTTTAAACTCCATGAGAAATTTGAAAAGATCTATGGAGTACCAGCCACCATTGAGGAAGTGAACCCTGGAAGTTATGTTGACTCATCTTTTATTGACGAGATAGCAAAGGTGGATCTGCCCAAGAAGTTTGTAGTGCCATCAATGAGAACATATGATGGGATTGCAGATCCCATAATCATGTGGCTTTTTATAAGCAAAGGATGCTAGCTGCATCGGTACCAAATGAGTTGAGACAAGTATGTATGTGCAAGGGCTTCAGAACAACCCTGACCAGACCTGCCCTGCAGTGGTATATCAATTTACCAAATGGAAGCATTAAGTCCTTTGCTGACCTGGTGAATACATTCAATCAACAGTTTGCCAGTAGTAGGGAACTCGAAAAGCGGTCAAGTGATCTGTTTAGAGTGAATCAGAAACCAGAGGAGGCGCTCAGGACTTTCCTGGTAAGATTCAACAAAGAGAAGGTGTCCATTCCAAGGTGTGATATTGGAACAGCCGTGGAAGAATTCAGGCAGGGGTTGCTACCAAACAGCGAACTCTATGTGGATATCACCAAGTATCTCTGTCATACCTTCGAAGATGTCTAGGCAAAAACATTAGCTCATATCCGGCTGGAGGAGGACAAAAGCTTCAAGTTAGAAACATCAGACGGATCAGAGTATGAAAAGTCCAGCAGGAAGAGTCATAGAGGAAGCGATTCCAGACCAACACTGTATTCGAGGTCTGACAGATCAAAAGTCAACCTTACCCAAGAACAACGAGGTAATTCTTACACCTTCCCATCTATTCAAGAATATAACTTCTCTGTTGACATTGCAGGCCTTATCAAATGCCTGGACAACTTGGGGGATGTAGTCAGATGGCCAAAAAAGACTGACAACCCCAATTCAAGGAAGGATACAACTAGATGGTATGAATTCCATATGGACATAAGACATACAACGGAGGAGTGCATAGGACTACGCAAGCAAGTGGCGTATCTGCTAAAGAAAGGCTACCTGAAAGACCTGGTGCCATCCAAAGGAAGAGTTAATGTTCTAGTTAGGAAAGATCAATCAGAACGTGACCTGTCGCCGCCACCACCCATCTATGAATTTAAATTCATAAATGGAGGATAAGAAATCTGTGGCCTGACCAGCTCAACAGCAAAGAAGATAGCCAGGGAGACAAAGATGAAGTCTCCATACAAACAAAGAAATTTGCCTCAGATCACACTCGATGATAGCGACATGCAAGGAGTTCCAGACCTGCACCATGATGGCCTGGTTATCACTATGCAAATTAGGACAATAAAAGTCCTGAGAATCCTCGTAGATGGAGAAAGCTAAGTCAACCTGATAATGTTGGACGTTCTAAAAGCTATGAAGATTAATGAGGACCAGATTACAAAGAAGTCCGGTGTCCTGGTGGGCTTCAGCGGTGAAATCAAGAATACCCTTGGAGAAATCCAGCTGCCAACCTATGCTGAAGGAGTTGCGTCTTTCGAGAAGTTTGGGGTCCTGGATTGTCTGTCCTCTTACAACGCCATCCTGGGAAGGCCATGGATACACAATGTGAAAGCTATTCCTTCAACATATCATCAATGTGTCAAAATCTCAATTGAGTGGGGGATAACAATAATCATAGGTGAGCATAAATCTGCCCAAGAGTGCTACTTCGAGGTACTCAAGCCTTCCAAGGCAGGTAAGTCTCTCGCCTAGCAATTACAGTAACCTGTCAGGAGTACCCATGTAGCACAATCACAGATGGAAACCGACCTGGTAATTTTAGACCCCGAGTACCTTGACAAGTATGTCTTGGTTGGATCAGATATTCCAGACTTAGTTAGGCCAGGTTTGGTAAGTTTCCTTAAGAATAAATCTTCTTGTTTCACCTGGTCTCATTTTGATATAACCGACATTGATGCTGAGGTTATTACCCATAAACTCAATATTGACATATCCTTTAAGCCTGTGCAGCAGAAGAGTCGCAAGTTTGCCCCTGAGCGGAATACGATCATCAATGAGGAGGTAGACAAACTCTTGGACATGGGAATGATCAAGGAAGTCATGTACCCTGAATGGCTGGCCAATGTTGTGGTTGTGCAGAAAAAGAATGGGAAATGGAGAGTCTGTGTAGACTACACAGACCTGAATAAAGTCTGCCCAAAAGATCCGTTCCCACTACCACATATAGATGCTATGGTGGATGCAACAACAGGGCATGAAATGTTGAAATTCATGGATGCTTCCAGTGGGTTCAACCAAATCAAAATGCACCCAGATGACCAGGAATACACTGCCTTTATCACTGAAAGAGGGATATACTGCTACACTGCGATGCCATTTGACCTGAAGAATGCAGGGCCAACCTATCAACGCCTGGTCAACACAATGTTCAAGGACCAAATCAGAGATACAATGAAGGTCTACATAGACGACATAGTGGTCAAATAAAAAAATGTTGTGAACCATGTAAAAGACCTGGAAGTAGCATTCAAAATCTTGGAGAAATACAACATGAAGCTAAACCCTTCAAAGTGTCACTTTGGCGTGTTAGCTGCAAAATTTTTGGGCTACATGGTAACCAAGAGAGGAATTGAAGCAAGCCCTGAGCAGATAAGAGCAATCCTAGAGTTGGAATCACCAAAATCAGTCAAAGACATACAAAAACTGGCATGATAAGTTGCAGACCTAAACAGATTCATCTCTCGGTCATCTGAAAGATGAAAAGCATTCTATAACTTGCTCAGGAAAAACAAGCAGTTCCAGTGGACGCCTAAACATGAAGATGCCAACCAAGGGAGAACCCCTAACAGTATACTTGTCAATCATCGAGACAACAGTAAGTAAGGTCCTGGTAAGAGAGGCAGACGGACAACAACACCCTGTGTACTATGTAAGTAAGAGTCTTCTGGATGCTGAAATGAGGTATGACTTACTTGAAAAATATGTTTTGGGTTTAATAGTATCTTGTACCAAGTTGCGTCCATACTTTGAGAGTCACCCCATAATAGTCAGAACCAATTTATCTATAAAATATGTCCCGAGGAAGCCTGAATTGTCAGGCAGGATGGTCAAGTGGTCAGTCGAACTCAGTACCTATAACATAACCTTTGAACCCTGGACAACAATTAAGTCCCAAGCCCTAGCAGACTTTGTGGCTGATTTCAGCCTGACCTAATCAAAGAGGTAAACAAACTAGATAATCCCGTGTCTGACCAGAAATGGATCCTATACATAGACGGGGCAACAAATATGAGGGGAACAGGTCTAGGGTTAGTACTTAAATCGCCGCAGGGCGGATATAATAGCCCAGGCCATCAGCTGTGAGTTTAAAGCCACAAACAATGAAGCTGAATATGAAGCCCTGATAGCTGTACTCAAGGTAAGCATTAAACTTGGTGTGCAAAAATCTTCAGGTAAAGTCTGACTCCCTCTTGATTACAAATCAAGTGAAGGGAATCTATGCTGCAAAAGATTCTAAAATGATTTTATACTTGGAAGTTGTAAAAAATCTTTGTGCAAAATTCACTTCATTTGATATCAATCAAATTGCAAGAGATCTGAACACCCAGGCTGACGCCTTAGCCAGCTTAGGATCTAATTTCAGCCCTGCAATTTTTGAAAACATACCTATTGTCCACCTGCTTGAACCCATCAGTAAGGCTGAACAAGTCTGTCCTGTCACTATTAATAACAACTCTTAGACCAAGCCTTACTATGATTGTTTCTTGCGAGGCATATTACCTCATGACAGACATGAAGCAAGGGCATTCAAAATTAAAGCTTCTACCTATACCATAATCAATAATACCCTGTTTAAAAAGTCTCAAGCCGGATCGTACCTACGATACCCGGAACCACATAAAGCAGAATAAATAATTCAGGACATATATGATGGACATTGTGGTAACCATAAAGGAGGCAAGAGCCTGACAAGCAGAACAAATATATGATAATGGTACACAATTCGTGGGGAACAAAACAATGGCCTTCTGTGCATAGTAGAATATAAAGCTGGTGACTTCCACACCAGGCTACCCAAAAGCTAATGGACAGGCGGAGTCCAGTAATAAAGTGGTGATCAATTGCCTGAAAAAGAAATTGAAGAAGAAAAAAGGCAGATGGGCTGAAGAGCTCCCATTAGTTCTCTGGGCAGATAGAACTACACCAAAGACAGCAACTGAACAGACCCCATATTCTTTGGTCTATGGCTGTGAAGCAGTCAATCCTGCATAAGTACATGTACCAACATCTAGATGCAGCCTGAACACTGTTGAAGAAAATGAACCCCTGATGCAGGATAGCCTAACTCTAGCTGAGGAGTTAAGGGATGCGGCTAAGACAAGATTGCATCTTACCAACAAACTGTGGCTAGAAGCTACAACAAAAATGTCAACATCAGAGTTTTCCGGGTAGGAGACCTAGTAATACGAAAGGTTTTTCCAAACACAAAGGAAAAAACTGCAGGCAAACTAGCTCCTGTCTGGGAAGGCCCGTACCTGATTGATTCCATAGTTGGCCAGGGCGCCAACAGGCTACAAACCCTGGAAGGTGACAAGATACCACGTTCCTGGAACGTCACCCATCTCAAACTGTTTCATGTGTAAGCATCTAGAATATGACTATTTCTTGTTACTTGCCTGACATGCCTTTACATGTTTGTAATTGCCATTGCATGAATAAAATTGTCCTGTGATTTATTCCATATCTTTATTTGTCGCTTTAAACTTTCCTAAAACATGACTATTTTGAATCCTGAAACTTTTTTTACGTTTTCTGTAATTATAATTTATGTCATTACATACTTAAACAAATGTTCAGGATTGAGGGTCACTCCACTAAGCCTGAAAAGCATTCCAGACAACGTCTCATACAAACTGACATAACAAAGATCGCCTGATCTCACTGTTTTGTCGCATCTAAACTTAAAAGAAAACTGAGCTCAGTACAAATTAAAGCAAGTAGAATGGTGAAAGATTCAAACTACTTGTCCATAAAGCCCTCTAGACAGGCACATACTAAAGCCCTCCTAACAGGCAAAGGGCCATATGCCCTTCAGACAGGCAAAAAACCCTTACACTGAGTAGACAAAGACTTTCAAGCAGGCTACTACCCAAACAAGCCATCCAGGTAAATAACCATCTGGCCTTCTCAACAGATTGAGGGCCGTAAAGCCTCTAAAACCAACCGGAATCCAACCAATACATAGAAAACCAAAAACAACACAGATCATAAAATTAAACCCCAACAAAAGAGCAACAGTACTTTTAAAATGTCTAAAAAACCATAGTACGTCCATGGAATATCCCCTCCTGGATGGGCCAAAAACTAATTCAAATAACTAATAATAAAGTTTATTCAGGGAACATCCCTCCCTGGATAAGAAAAACCAACTATCTAATCTGCCTTACAGGCAGTTACAGAACCGATACCCTCGTCAAGCATCTCCGCATACTCCTCGCCATTGGCTCCACCGTCCCTGCCTTTGTCCTGAGAAGCAGGAGAGTCCACCTCGTCATTCTCAGCATCCTCATTTTCATGGAGCTTGAATAGTTCAGGATAGGTGGCATTGAGGTCCTACATCTCCTTATCAGGATTCCAGTAAGGCCTGACTTCCTCACGCTCTCTCATGGCATCCATCCTGCCTTTACCAAAGAAGTACAAGGTAGCATCCTTGTACTTAGCCTGGACCTCATCCCTCTCAACTGCCAGCTCTTCATTCTTGACCAAGAACTCCTACATAGCCCCCTTCTCAACATCTAACTCAACCTTGACTCCAACCAGTTCTTCTTTGGCAGTGCTCAGTTGTGCCTGGGTAGATTTCAAAGTATTCTAAGCAGATCCCAACTTAGACTTGGCAACAACTTCAGCAGCCTTGGAGGTCTCCAACTCCTTCCTAGAAGCATCCAACTCTCCTCTCAGCTCCTGTATCTTCCAATCCATAATCTTAATCTTAGCATGAGTAGATTTGACTTGGCAAGCACTCAGGATCCCAGCATTAACGTTCTGGAAACAGTACACCAAAAGTAAATGCAAACAAGGTAGATGAATAGACACATCATCACAATGAACAAAAAATCCCACCTCTTCTGTAACAAAAGACCCAACCTCTTGTGTCAGGGACAACAGGCCAACAATATTATCCCTGAAGGCTAGAAGGGATGCTACAACCTCGGCAGAAGATTCCTCAATATTGGAAGAGATCAACTGATCATCCACCTTGAAAGAATAAGCATTTATCTGCACTCTGGCAGTTTCTAGATTGCTCTTCCGAGCCCTGACCAGCCTGAACTGGTCGACAATTTGAGGAGTATCCAACAGGCTCCTCACCTTCCCTTATCTTCTTATGGGAAGGGCCCTCTTCGCTCATAGCAGGCTGGGACAAGGCAGGCTGAGGCACAACAGTCTAAAGCACGACAGGCTGAGTCCTTGGAGCTTGTTCAGATGGCACAAGAATCCGGAGAGGGGCAGTGCTGTCACTACCAGTAGCTTCCCCACTTTAGGACCTCTCCTCAGCAATTTTACTTATGCCTGCCTTCAAATCAGCAAGGCTAAAACCAGCAATCCTGGCCGATGACCTTGTCATTACAAGAAAAAGTCCTGGATCAACAATATAAACAGGGAACTACGAATTACAAAAATCGTAGGCAGGCGAGATCTTACTGCCAATAGTTGAAGTCCCTGAACCCTTAGAAGATTTGGGAGCCTTGTAAGTAATTAGCTTAGACTTCATGAACCTTGGAAATTGCTCCTGACCAAGGCTAGCAGGCCAGGTGAGTTCTTTGTCAGGAAGACCCATAAAAGCAGCAATCCTGTCGGCCGAGCCCTCAACAATAAGGTCACAACGCCAATCAGCAACTACAACAAATCAATACAGATAAATATGCGCTAACTATTTCTTTTTTATTTTTTCATTAATGTATAAAAATGCAGAAGATAAATGCCCATACCAGACTCAAGAGGGGTATAGCTGAAGTAATCCAAGTCAGGATCCATAGAAGCTGCCTTGACAAACAAATAAGTCTTGGCCTAGCCCTTATCATCACCAGAATCAAAATTATTGATCAGGGGCAACATCTTAGCCCTCACCTTGAAGTTGAACCTGCCTGAAGAGTGACTCTTCAGGTGGTAGACATTCTTGATATCCTCAAGAGTGAATACCAAATTATGTTTAGCACACAAATTTTTTATGAAGTGGACCAGCTTCCACACCATTGGTATAATTTGAAAATGGGGTACCTGAATTGCCCTGATAACATCCACCATGAGAGGATTGAAAGGGGACTTGCATCCAACCTTAAACGCCCATTCAAAGATACAGAACCAACCAGGACTGCACCAGTTGGCCCTAATTGGACCATTTTATGGGATCAAACCACAATGTGACACCCCGCTATATAGGACACCAAATGATAACATAAAAAAGAGGACATGCAGCGGAAATACGAGATTTTTAAAACCTTTTTCAAGTCTAAAAACGAAATGTCACTAACATACTAATACGCGAAATCAAAGTAAGTGAATTAATTAAGTTTACAGAAACCAAAACGAAACATAATAAGCATTGGGGAAAATATATCCCAGAAATGACGTAATATAAGGTAAGTCTGGAAAACGAAAACTAAAGGCCTAGGGTACATTGCTCGCTAGCCACAGTCTTTCCCCATGCAATCACCAACT
>VHZZ01014207.1:2110-14661 GCA_009801015.1 Silene noctiflora | reverse complement strand
GTCCTTTTGAGATTGATGAATCCCAACAGTTTCTTGTGTTTCTTGCCTTGAATCTTCCATAGCCCATATGCAATTACTATTTCCTTGCTTTTCCACCCATTAATTGTTTAATTACAAGCCTGATTTCGAAAATTTCCGAATTAGGGTTCATAATTTCGAGATTTAATTTAGCATAAAATTGGTTGATAATTGTGTTTATTTACTTGGAATCTTCATTATTTGTCATAACTTACAATTTTCTTGCCATTTACATAGGGTATGTGTGATTTTCGACTCTAACAATCGAATTGTCCGGCTCCCTTTGTCTTAAAACGTGAATCATGTTGGAATTAAAATTGGTTTGTAATGTTGTTAATGACATTTGTAGGTATGTCTATCTCGGAACAACGCAACAAATGACCTAGAGGGAGGCGGCTCTAATCCGTCAACCTATTGTGGAGTCTCCCGAGGAGGAAGACGATGAGAATTTCTTGGAGGCCGAAGAGGAGGAAGAATCATAATTCCCCTTCATTTTATTTCGGGATGAGGCTCAAAAGAAAAAATTTGAGCGATTATCTGAGCAAAGAATGGAGCCAAATCGGTGTGTTGATCGTTCTATTTCACGTACCCTTAATATTGAGTCGATTATAGAAGATATGTTTAATGAGATTGGCTTATATGGTTTGTTTGAACTTCATGAGCTCTCATACCGCCCTTTAACCTTGGAATTTCTTAGTTCTTATCACTATGATAAATTTCGTCATAGGGTTGGTTTTCGATTGCTTAATACTGAGTATAATATAACCTGTGATGAGCTTGCCGGATATTTGGACTGTAAACCACATACAAATGGTGATTATTATGTGATTTCTAAGGGTTTTTCTGCTACCTGGTTCTTTCCCTTGTTTACAGGTTATACTGACGTCGATGTTAGTGACATGGCCCTAAGTGATGTCCAACATGTTTGCTTAAAGCTGTTTATGAGGATGATGAGCTTCTTTTTATATGGTCGTTATGATAAAAGCAAACTACATTCTATGGAAGTCCTCCTGTGTGCTAGCTATTTGAACCCCTTTCAGGAAGCCCCATTTCATTTTAGTCCTCCTGTTATCATTGTTATTTCCTTACATCGTATGACAGGTTATAGAGCTACTCTTGAGTGTGGAGTCATTGTCACTAAGTTGGCTCGAAGGTTGGCTAGTTTTGATGGAAGGTCTCCTTATGAGCCGATGACTGAGTGGGAGCCGCGGGTGGATGATGATTGTTTGCGGTATGGGATCCATTTTCTGACTATTCTTGGTGGGGATTGAATATTACTGGAGAGTGAAGGGTGAATTGTACATGCGGCTGCCTAATGATCACTTGCCTCCTATTTCTACTTTGGAGGAAGATGAGTCGCCTATTCGCCCTCTTCCGGTGATTTACTTGATCCCTGACGAGCTCTTGGGACCTCTACCTACCGTAGCCTCTTCGGGTGTTGCGGGTACTACAAGGTAGCGTTGACATCACCGTCGTGTTCCCTCACTTGCTCCTGCTTCGTTTCAGCCTCGTCCTGCTGCTCCTTCCTTTCCACCTTATATGCCTCCTGGGTTTCATTTCGATCATGAGGTGGCCAGAGATGTTCAAGTTCATGAAGACATTAACCAAGCCTTGGCTACTCGGCGGTTGTGGGAGCACTTGGATACGATGAGCCTTTCTGCGGGTCAGTTGTACTCTGGAGCTCGACCTAGTTACTACACTGGTCCCGGTGACGATAGCCTTGTGTTTCATCTTTATGGCAAGACACCCAATGCCTTTTTTGTTAATCTTTATGGCACTGAGTTTGGAGCTCTTGCCCGACCTTTTTACACCCATATTCGACCGGATATGCCGGTTGGTGGCTTTGGGGATCAGTTTTGAGCTTCTACATCTCAGGGAGATTAGTTTGGTGCTGGGACCTCGGGCCATGGAGGAGGTGGTCGACGAGGTGGTCGACGTGGAGGTCATGGTGGACGTGCTCCTAAGCCTGAGTTTGAGGATTTGTTGAGGGAGGTGGATGAGTATGATGAGACTTTTTATGATGATGTTGAGCAGTAGTGAAAGCTGGTCGCTATTTTCCCCCACTTTCTAGATGGTTTGGGGGAGCTTCTACCTTAATGACGGTAGTTTCTATCCTTGTATCTATTCATCTTGTATTTTCTTTAGCTTGTTATTTCCCCTTCCCTCTTGTTAGTTGTGTCCTCTTTAGGTTTCTACTGATGTTGGTTTATTGTGATTGTTATGCTGATAGGGTCATAGTGAGGACACTGTCACATTTAGGTTTGGGGGAGTATTTATTTATGTTGTGTGCTTTATTTTAGTTGTATGCCTTTAAATAAAAAATCCATAAAACTCTAAAAATTTATAAAATCCAAAAACATGTTTTCCTTTGTTTTAGGTCGAGTCTTGGTGAATTGAGTAGTAGTGATGATAATTTGCATTGTTTTTGCATTTGAATCCCAATACAGTTATCCATGTACATTGTTTGACCTATTATTTATGAAAGCAAAGCTCATATCTCAAGTATTGACCGTAATAATATGCCTTATGCTAAGTAAATTTGACAAAATTATGTTGGTAAGCCACTTAAATTTATGAGGTCTATAGACTTTCCTAGGCCAGGAACATCAATAAACTAGTCTCCTTGTCAATTAGGCTTGAGTGTGGTTCTCCTTGTGGAATGTGTAATATCAAACTGCATAAGTGTGAAATTAATTTCTTGATGCTTTTATTGTGTTCATTTGACTAAGTACATGTGGATAGGCGATTCTTACCGTTCAAATAAGCCCTACATTTCATTTTTGTTAGCCCGTTTGAACCCTTGTAGCTGTTTTATATCCCATCTAATAGCTACAATCCAGAATTTGCCTACCTTATCGGGACAGTCGCAATTGCTTGAGTTTCTTGTCTTTTTTTGCTACTTTGGTTGGGAATGGGACTTTTATTGTAAAGTGGGTAGTAGCTTAAATTTTTGTAGCAATTGTGTTAATATCTTATGATGGAAAAAGAAAAGAAAAAACACGTGAAGCAAAAGAAAGAAAAGAAAGGGAAAAAAAAAGTAAAGAAAAAAAGAAGAATTTCGAAAAAAGAAAGAAGAGAAAAAAAAGAAGAGAAAAAAAATGATGAGAAAAGGAAAAAATGAATTGCTTAATTGATAATTGTTAAGAGATTATTTGGGTTTTACTAAAGCATAATGCACTTTTGGGGAGTATCTAATCGCCTCCCATATGTTGTCAATGTTGAGATGATTTATCTAGTTGGGTTTACTCGTGCTTATTGTTGTAGGATTGGTTTTGATTAGCAAGTGTAGCTACGACTACCGTCTTAGCCTCACATGTCCATAACGTGCTTTGACACAAACCTTTTCTACCCTTTGCCCATTTGCCACCTTTATTGTCCTTGGTACATTTACTTATGTCTACTTTTCGAATGCATATTAGTTGGGGAAATTTCTATCACATTAAATTGCATGCATGTTTTATAAGTTGAGTGAGTATTCTATTTCTTTCTATCTTACATATAACTCACCTTTTATGAGTGCATGAGTGAATCCACGAGAATCCGACTAATTTGACTTGCAAGGTTGAAAGGTATTTGGCTTAGTTTCGGTATCATGTTATATCTTGAGATGAGCTGCGTTTTTCTTTTACCCGTCCCTTTGAATTTGTTTTATTGGCACAATTTTGGTCACTACTTTGTTATAAATATGGATAGCTTGGGATTTGTATGTGCATCAACATTAACTCTGAGTTATTCGTTCACCATTTGTATGGTTGTTTCTTTTATATGGTGTGTTTGCTTTGCTTAGGGACAAGCAAAGAGTTGGTTGGGGGGAGTTTGATGAATCATAATTGTATACACTCTTATGACTCCTTTTTAGTCATTTTTGAGGTGGTTTTCGTGCTAGTTACGTCGTTTATATGCCTTTTACATTAGAATGTCGATATTGTCGCCATTTGGTGTCTAAATTCAGGAATGACGCATTTGTGGATAAAGTGGAGCACCGCGGAGTGGGCATAACGTAATACACGAAGCATGGCACGGGAATCTAGAAGAATAGAAGTTAAGAAGTGAATGTTGCACGAAAGGAAGCTGAGAATGTGCATAACTCGATCGAGTTAGCTTGTACTCGGTCGAGTGGTGATGTACTGGATCGAGTATGCTATATTAGATCGAGTATCTAGCTCGTTGAGGACTTTTTCGATATTTCCTAAAAGTCGTCTAATTTGTAATATATATACTAAGCTCGCATTACGTTATTAGGTTACGCTTTATATTAATCTCAGAACTCCTAGAAACTCTACTCTTTAGTTAGTTACCTTATTATTCTCAGATCTACAAACTTTGTTCTCCATCATTACGGTACTATTGTTAATCCTTCTTCATTTATTAATCATTCAATTTTATTCATCTTAGCTATTGTTAATCTTGTCTTACATCCATTTTATTGTTGTTAATTGTTCTAGTACAAGTAGCTAACTTCCTATCTAGGGTGAAAGGGGATATGGGTTAATTAGAAGAGGATTAATTATTTTATTGTTAACATTATCGTATGAATTATCTTTTGATTATTGTTCTTCTTCTAGTTAATTGATTTAGGTCTGAATCGTTAATTAGTGTAGCAGTTTAATACTTTCACCAACCGGGTTAGAATTAATAAAGGCTGCGATAATCAGATAGGTAAGGTTTAATTATAGCGATTGCATGTTAAACTGAATTTAAAGGGTATAATTGAATCAACCGATCTTGTGACCTTAGGTAATTTGATTGAATTTATAATTAATTAAATTGTATCCCCGAATGATTGACGCAGTGAACCTGATCCTTACACCTTTTAATTATATTTGTTCACAACTTTATTTCACATCGCAATTAGTTTATAGATATCAAACAAACCAAATCTTCAAGAAACTATTACTTCAAGATAATTTTAATATTAGTTAACTGAATAATTACTGCCTCCTTGTGGATTTGATATCTGTCTTAGCACTAGCTATTTTGTTAGTATAAGTTAGGTTTACTTTGATTTAGGGGACACGACTTTACCCTTATCACATATCATCATTGGTTGCATTATAACATGAATTGGAATGCTTGTTAATTGATTTGTTGGGTTATTGGTAAACATGTGAGTTCTTGGATTGTGTTGGCTTATTATCATGTGGAAAGATACATGGATATATTGTGCATCTTTGGTTTATTGTGGATGTTCGAGATACAAAGTGGATGAATTGTTGAGGAGACGTACGGCAGCTCGGGAGACCGTCTTACGCTTGGGTCGCCTATTGGGTGTTCCTAACCCAAGAGGGATGTGCACGTATGAAGGGACTCGTGTGGTGTCACGACGTTTGGCAGGGGTCCAGTTACTGCCCGACCCCGGTACCACAGGTGTGTTCCGGATACCTTGTTACAGACTGTGGTCCGGCTCTTTGGTGACGGTGTTGCGATGTCGTCACCGGGTTTTGTATGGAGGATATGCGAAGTTGGAGGACATATGTGTTCATGCATCATCTTTGCATATCATATTCTATTTAGCATTGTTGATTCATATGATGAAGTAGGCATTTGTATTATTGAAGCTAACCAAAGTGTTTTCAAAATATCTGTGGTGAACCATATGATGATTTCCGCTCATATGGGGAGCAGTGGCTTAATAGGTAGCATGTGCATATGTTCGCTTGGAGGCTTTGGACCAGTCCTTTTTTTAACGTGTCGTCGCTTTCGTTCATCTTAGCATTTTCACATATATAGACTCCATTTTTTTTTATTTGGGTTTGTATATTTGGGATCGTGTTAAGATCCCCGGATTTATAATCACTTAACTTATGTAACGTTCAAACTTAACTATTTAAATTGTCTCTATCTCGTATGTTTCCACTAAAAACTTGGGTAACCAAGCCATATGACACTCCCATGGATTAGGACAGCCTTGAGGAAGGCCTCCTGGCCTTTGGGGGTGTTACAAAGCTGCTCGAAGGCGAGTCAGTACAGCAGGTTGGTGTAGGCTCCGGTGTCGATCAAATATCTTCTAACCGTGTGGGCGCTGTTCTTGAGGTTGAGTATTAGTGGGTCATGGTGAGGACTCACTATGCGTCTTTGGTTGGACGCGTTGATTGTTATGTTGGGCATTTTATTGACCGACGCATTCTTCGACATGTTATCGACCTGGGCAATCAGGTTCCGGAGGTCTTCCTTGAGCTTGTTGTGCGTGGGGACTTCGCCGTCTTCCCGATGACCATGTGGATGATGAAGGTTTTATCCCCTCGCTCATCCATGCATTCCTGCTCCGGTCCTCAGGCCTAGTATTTCCCCAGGTATCCACGACGCATGAGGTCCACTATTACTTCATTCAGGTGCGGCACTCATCTGTAGTATGACCTTTTCCCTTGTAGTAGTCTCAATATTTATTCCTATTGACCTCATTTTTTTATCTTAGGGGGCTTTCTCCACTTCTCGTTGTCCATTTCTAAAGCGTACACTTGTGACATCCTCCTGTTTAGCGGGGTGTGATGTTTGAATCTGGAAAAGGATCTGTCTTATTTTTCGGTCCCAGCCTTTCATTGGCGCTCCTTACACTCTTATGCCAAGGTGGGGACGAGCCTTCCTTCGAGTGTTGAGGAGGTGACGTCTTGGCCGAGCTCCTTCCTCGTACTGGCCAGTTCTCCTTCCCCATGGGGAAGTTTTGATCGGCGCGAACTTTTTCTGGTAGTTCTCCTCTCGTATGTATCTGTCAGCCGTCTCCCGAGCCTCCATGAGGCTCTTTGGTGGCTTCCAGAGCATCTCGCTCTTTAGGGCTCCATCTTACAATCCGTGAGTTAGGGCGAAGACGGCCATTTCGTTGGCAACGCCCTTGATTTGCTGACTTTATACGTCGAAGCGATGGATATGTCCTTGACTCGTTCTTCGCTCAACTGCTTGAGTGTGAGCATCTCGACTGTTGTCCTTACGCGCCTCCTGTTGCGACATACTGGACTTTGAAGTGCTGACTTATTTCCCCATAAGACCTGATTGATTTGTCCGACAAGCCTTTGAACCAGGACTGCACGAGCCCGACGAGGGTCACCGGGAAGACCTTACACCATACAACGTCATCTGCGTTCCACATCTTCATGTGAAACTCGTATACTACAAGATGGTCGTCTGGATCCGTCGTTCAGTCTAATTGGACTATTGTAATTTTTATCTTGGGAACTTTCGTTCTTCTGATCTTTCTATCTAGCGGGTTTGGCGTGGGAGGACGACTCACTTTCGGCGACCGCTCTCGGGATTGCCGCTTGACCATCTTCCTCTTGCCTTCCTCAGTCAAACGGGAGAATAATGATTTAGTCTTCTCGCTCCACTTGCTTCTCTCGGAAGCACTACTTGGGGGAGTGTGATCGTCATATGATGATGTGGTCGACGCTTGCACTGTGTTAGTGCGGGTGTAACACCCTCATTTACCAAAGTGTCTTACCTTCCTACTTTAGCAAAGGAAACATTACCATCTCGGTTCCCCGTAGTAGTATATATCAAATAGACCATAAAGAAACATTTATGAAAGTAAATAAATTTTTAAAGTGTTTACATTTTCCAAAACTGAGATACAATACAACTGAAAATCCCCAAATTAAAAATTGTCTACTAAAACCCAGCGAAAGCTAAATGAAACTACTAGACTCAGCGGCGTCCCATCCAGGTTACACGCAATCTCAATCATCCAAACCTTCTAAACACTTGTTCACCATTCCCAAATGGATCACAGCAGTTTTGGAAAACAACAAAGAGTCAGCCAACCATACAATCAATCATAAGACAACCATATAATTAAACCAACCCAATAGTTCATGAACAATCAACCATCTCCAACTCCAAGAACTAGTGTCTGAACTGCAACCCGGACACGAATATACACCACAGTGAATAGCCTTGCTAGGGTATCCATCGCAACAGGTAACCCACCCCAGCCCCCGCTCATTGCAACGAGCGAACACAGATCACTAATGTGCACATCCCTCTTGTGAAGGGACCATAAGGGGAGAACATGGGGGTGAAGACCATCTCTCGACAATGGCTCCACAATCAATACTATCAATGTCAATACTATCACAATAATTCCATACCAATGACAATCACACAATACCACAACAATTTGTAATCAATCATACGGAAGAACTGAATAGGGAAACCCTACCTGACTAGCAAATCCGATCACAAGGCAACAAAGGCGAGCTAGAACTGCTCCTCTATGAAATCCTCACCTAACATTCATGCACAACAATACTACCATCAAGATAGATCCCTAATTAACCCATTCCCCTTAATTACTCAAATTACGATTTAATTAGTCTTAACAAAAGCAATAAAACTGATGAGGGATAACAAGTACTTACTAACGCAGTAAATCAAAGAACTAAGGACTCCAAAAGCTTAGCAAACCACACAAAAGATTAGAAATTATTTTATGTTTAAGAAACTGATTAACAAAGTGATTAGCGAAATAAATAACTCCTTTATCATTCTAATCAAACCGCAGAAATAACCCGAAACAGACCGAACACTCGACCGAGTACGTGATACTTGATCGAGTACTACAACAACTCGGTCGAGTGGCTCCTAGGCATAAGCCTGACCAAACTCCCAATAGAACGTACTCGGTTGAGTGAAGCCTACTCGACCAAGTACCCGACGTCCAGAACTGAGTAGTATTACAGCGGGTCATCTCGCGACGTTTACTACTCTCCACCTTTATTGGATTCTTACCACTGAACAATTGTCTGGCAGTGATGCGGGTTCGACTTTTCTCAACGTTATCCCTCCGTGAAGGGGTTGAGATAACAACTTGGGGTTGTTTTAAAGCCTTGATTATCGTAGCTAACTCGTTTGGGCTCAGAGTTGTGTGCTGATCAGTCGCGGCCTTGGGTGCTTCCGGTGTTTCATCAGGGCACGCTACCCCTTTGAGGCGAGTGTTAGCGTCACAAAGAGTGATGGTATCAGGTGTCACCGCTTGGACCTGTGGTTGATTGAAAGATCGGGTTGACGGAGATCTTGACAGTGATAGGTTGTGAGAGTACTTAGCACACTTGGAATGTCCTTCTCCGGCGTTTCCTGGTAGATGCATCTTAAGGTGATTCTTGTAGGACTTTTGTTTAAAGTTCCCCATAGACGACGCCAAATTTTTTCGGGTTGAAAACAATTAAGTCAGCGTCGCCCAAGCTGGGGTCGGATGGATGCGCTCCTTTCGAATGTTGGATGAGATTATGTCCCTCTACCTCGAGCTTTGCCTGCACACGTAACACACAGGGACTCGCGGAGTGTCCCGAGGTGGCCCTCTCTCATGCCTAAGTCAGCATGATATCCTCAGATGTAAAGTCGGGACCTTAGGCTTGAGGCTCGATCCCGGTCTCTCTCTTTTAGATGCATTTGGTAGTCTTACTTATAGAGAGAGAATGAAGTTGTTGTTGTTGTGATTTATTGAGTGTGATTGTTCTTGTCCCTTACAAGGATCTTTGTCTCTATGTAAGTGTCTTCCCTTGTAAGGAATCAAGGTAAGATATTTATGTGGTAGAGTGCAACACCCCCATTTATTCAGGAGCTTTTAGCAAGACATTCCCAAATAAATAAGACTGTTACCATCTCATATGCTTGAGGCAGTGATTACAAAGAGAACGAAACAACAACACTTTCAATTAAAACTTTAGCGTTGAGGCCAATTATTACAAACCAAGTCCAAAATACTTAAATTAAATAAATTACAGTCACAGCGGAATAAAAAAATGAGTCATTAAACTAAAGTGATCTAAACTTCTAAGTTCTCCTGTAGCCTCACGCCATCCTGCTCCCAGCTTAGTCAACTGAACTTCTGTCAATCAATATGCTCCCCAATAATTGGTTCATCACATGTGTTCACGAATACACGGTCAACCACGAGGTTGAGTAGGATATAACTAAACAACAGGACAATAATAAATGCATACAAATATGAGACCATGCAACTGATGCACCTCCGCATCCAAACACAACTCCAATACTCCCTGTGATCACATCCCGATTATCCCACCCCGCCATTCCCTAGGCCGAGGTTAAAATCAACCGTTGTTGAGATCCAGGACAACGCCTGAGGACACCAAGGTCAAGCCTGCAGACCAGCCGTGGGCTTAAACAAAGTAACCATTTTCAACTCCGCACCATTTCCAACATCCGACTCAATGTGAATGCATGTCATGCCAATACAAACAATATATATATATATATATATATATATATATATATATATATATATAGATATCACGTGCCTTAATAATCAACCAACACAATAAACCATCCAACAACATTGTCACACATAAACAAACCAACAATTAACAATACATTATAATCACAGTTGAGTAGGTATATCCTACCTTGCAGCTAGCAATTCCGTCAGCAACAATCCAAGAACAATTAGAAGTATTCCACCTCGAAACCGTCACCTAAAACAAATATTTTATAATTAATTCATTATTCGATTATTACATTAATTTATGAATTATATAATTTATTATTCACTAATTAATTAATTATTAATTATTTTATACGCATTACATACGAATTATCGTCGCATAACCAATTAACAAACACAACCGACACCTTCCCTTCTTCACACGCACAAACACCCTTATACGCGGTTTCTACCACCTTCCCTCACTGTGGTCAGCCGCCCAGCACCATGGTGGTTCCCACCAGCCACCAACCTCCACGCCTAACCCAACCACCGAGCCAAAACAGCCAGCCCTAGTCCCCTCCTAGCACGGTCTCCTACACGACACAACCACCAACACTCCACATAAACAATGCTTTAAACCACCACCCAGGCCACCACACCGCCACTAGCCGCCACCTACATCGCCTATGACGTATGGTGGTTCCAGCAGTGGGGTCCAACCACCCACGACACAATCACAGTAGCCACCAAACCCGTCTTAAGACGTTTCCATCAACGCACACATTTTCCCTATTTTCAATTAATCTGGCCACCACACGGCAACAAACTCCACCGCTAACCACCACGACGGCCTCCTCATGGTCGACTTATCCCACAATAACCACCCAAACCAACCCAGGTCAAGATACGGGTTCAATTTCGTGTTTCAATACCCGCGACACACCCCCTTGCTCCGCCTATTTTCCGCCTCTACAGCCACCCTCCGACGACCTCGACGACCTAGGCTAGGTCAGGTCTTGGTCACGACGGTCCAGGTTCATTCCTATGGTTAGAACACGAGTCTTTGGTGGTGTATATGGTGTTTGCGTCGGTCTCAAATCTAGCTATGTGAACGATATAATCAAACAATTAGATTTTACGAACGACTTACCTTTCAATGATTATGCGATGTTTCCTTCTCTCTAGATCTCTTATTGTTTGTAGTCTTCTAAGTTATGATGGTAAAGGCTAGGGTATGGTTTATGCTTATCTATTTATACTAAGCTAGGCCCAAATACAAGTACTATTATTATTATTATTATACGAATACTAGTTATTTATCGTACAATTACCAATTATTATATTACTTATTATTACCGTTAATTATTATTATTATTATCCAACTCTGACTTACACAACCCTTTATTTATTTATTCGGTACCGTCTTTCAATTAATTATTATAATTACTCATATTACGTAAACTATTCATATCACCTTTACTAATTTACGGGGTATTACAGTCTTCCCCCCTTAAAATGAACTTCGTCCCGAAGTTCGCCCAAGAATGCTACAAATGCCTCGTTACTATAACAACATAAACACAACTAACCACATAACTAGACACGTCTAATCTACTATTATAGGAAGTTAAGCACAAAATAAGCTCAAAAATCCGAAGTGTCACATCCTACCCCCCTAAAAAAAAGGGTTACGTCCCYRTAAMYAAYATACCTTAAAMAAAYAAATGAGGATATWTCTCCCTCATTACCGCTTCAGCTTCCCAAGTAGCTTCCTCCACCTYATGATTAGACCACAAHACCTTCACCAAAATCGTCTCACCATTACGAGTCTTCCTAACCTTCCTATCCAATATCTCTTTTGGCTCCTCTCCATATGACAGTTGTTCATCAATCTCTACATGTTCAGGCTCCTAAACATGGGTAGCTCACATACTTCCTTAACTGCGAAACATGAAATACATTATGGACCTTATCCAAAGCTGGAGGTAACGCCAAACGATAAGCTACCTCTCCAACYCTGTMTAARATCTCATATGGTCCAACAAACTTCTGACTCAACTTCCCTCTCTTCTCAAACCTCGTTACTCCCTTCATTGGAGACACTTTCACCAATACTTTATCCCCTACCGCAAATTCTATCTCACTCTTCTTCAGATCTGCATAACATTTCTGTCTATCTTGCGCTGCACACATTTTCTGTCGAATCACTTGCACCTGCTCCACCATCTCTTATATCATCTCAATTCCTAGTTGAAAGTTTCATATACTGGTTTTAGTCATAATAATATACTAATTAACATATTAACTAGTGAGATCTAGTGCATGCACAACTAAATAAGAAGATATAAGGAAGAAATTTGTAGTCTTACAAATGAGA
>VHZZ01014178.1:20550-37911 GCA_009801015.1 Silene noctiflora | reverse complement strand
TGTGGATTCGATACCTGTCTTACTGCTAGCTATTCTTGTTAGTCCTGAGATAGATTTACTTTGGTTTGGTGATACGACTTTAGCCACATCACTAGGCTGTCTGTAGATATCTGCAAAATGACACGTAATAGCTCGGCAAAACCTCGAGCTCCTCCTTAATAAGGACTGTCCGAAATTGAGTACGGTGTGTAGGAGGATAGAAGTACAGGTGGGAATTCTTCACATACCAAATTATGTAGCGCGGATGAGTCTGAAAAGGCATCATGGCACATTCAAACCGGTCTCTCAAAACTAACTCGGCATCCCTGTACCCCCACTCCAAATCAGGAGAGTCTCCATAACATAGCCTATAACCCGAGCCCGGCTTAGCCGGACGATACTCAACAGTCAGGACACACATAGGTGCCGGGATGATCTGGATATACCCGTACTGGCGGAGACACCGATCAGGCTGGTATGACTCTACTATATCAATAAATCTAATCAACCCCGAGTAGAGAGACGTCCTACAAGTCCTAGGTGGACCTAAACCGTAAGGGATCCATGTGACGTGCTCCGCCCTAACCCGTACAACCTCTGTCGGTGCTCCTCTAACAACTCTCGATCTCCCTTAAACCGAGGGACCCGTGACCAAGCCTCCACAAGTGGTCTCCCCTCGACATAATAACCGAAGTGGGGTCGGAACTGGGGAAAGTACTCATATATCCAAGTCTGAAGCAACGGTAAACAACCGCTAAGACCATGGGCCTCGCGTCGCGAAGCCATCCCCAACTGTCGATACAAGTAGGCCAATGTCGCGGCCCCCCAAGCAATACTTGTCAATATCACCATATGATAAATATTATAAATTATATTATTTATTTACTACTAAAATTTCGGCCAAAATAGAATTATTACAAATATTATTATTATTATTAATATTATAAGAATAAAAGAAATATAAATATAAATTAAGAAATAAGAAAGAATTATAAATTGAGAAATATAAAAGGAAATATGATTTATGAAATAATTATAGTTTACAAAATAACTTTATAGAACAACTTTATTTTAAAATATATTTATAAAAATGTTGTTGACTAGCGTTGACATGACTAAAAATACGGGGTATCACACATAGTTTTCTCCCTTGAAGATGGGATACTTAGTGTGTTTTAAATCGTTCGTAACTATAGAATCAACTCTTTGGTATGAACCAATATCAAGAGCACAAGACTCTAATACCAATTGAAGAGTTAAGAACGATTAACACCTAAGTGGGGGAGGAGGTGAATTAGGTGCACCTTTAAAATTTTCTACTTAGCGTGGTTATTTGATAACACGAGTAAGAGCTCTTAAGTACAAAACTTGAAAAACTTAATGGATTGTAAGTTCACAAGTGGTACAGAGATCTTTGTCACAATATGATTGACTGTGACAAAGAATTGATAGTGAGATTAACACGAAATAAGCAAAGGTAAATGAATCGTAAAAGTAAACAAACAAATAAGACGATGTTTAAAAATTGGTTCAGCCTCTACTCCGAGCCCTACATCTAACCGTTATTTTATTACTTGTTTAGAAATTTACTCAAACTACTAAACCCCTTACAATAAAAATAACTCGCCAATCAACCCCGATTGCAACTCAAACTTAAAGCAACCCCGCTTCAAGAGTTCATTAGTTCTATCTCACAGGTTTACCGAGTCAGAATCTCAGTGGTTCGCTTAAGAACACGGAGATTTACAATTAATTAGACTTAACACACGAGAATCATGGAACTAACTCATTATGTCACAGTGTAGCGAACTGATACAAGGAGATTTTACAGTTATTTCGAAAACAGTTGAAGACTTTAAGACTTAAAACGCTTTTGCAAATACTTAAGAAAGACAAATTTTGACTTAAAAATGATTTGCAAAGTTTACTCAATAAGAGCTTTTTAAAGTCTTAGCAATAAATGAGAAATGAGAAGGCTATTTATAGAAGAAGAAGTGTCTAAATGAAGAGTTCTAAAACACCTTTTCACTCTATTATCCAAGAGTTATAAGAAGTAATCTTATTTAAAAATGTTTATAGAGAACCATCAGTTTGTAGGCTCAAGACAGAAATTTATTTTCAATGCAAAAAGTGTTATTTATAAACTTTTATGGTAACTAATATTTTTGCTAAAAATGGAAAAGCAAAATACCTATTTTAGGAATTAAAATCAACTTGCATAAACAAGATTGATAATTTGATATCTTTAAATCAACTTGCAAGTATATTCTTTTTGTTCTTCAAATTTGTAAAATGATATATTTTGAAAACCAAGAAGTCTTATGAAAGTTTAAGCACTTGTCATATTTTCGAAATTTATTTCCTTTGTGAAAATTCTCCACTGTATCAGAAACCATAGTGCATAGCACTGTTACATCGTTTTGCGGTTAATTGACAAATTGAGAATGTTATACTACCTCGCTTACAACATTTGACTTAGGCTGGAGATTTTCTTCACCTTATCATTCTTGCACCATCTCTGGGGAGTAATTGTGAGTTTCAGATGATATTAAAAATCAGCTTGTCTTATTGAAGACGGACACTATTTGTCACAAGCTGAACACGGATACTACACGGATAGTGCCTCTCACACAATATCACAAGTGGGAGGTTTAATTTCCATTTGACTTGCCACTTGCATATTGTGAGAGAGACACTATACGTCTTCTTCAGTTTGTGAGGATAGTGTCCGTCTTCAATGAGAATTTGTGATAAAGTATTAAATGACAAAGAAAGTTGACATAATCAATAATCAATAACCCGAACAGGCCCGGGCACCAAGTCTTGCCACGAAGCGCAAGCAGAAACCCAAAGCGCATGCAAAACTGAAAACGTAACAGAAACGGGAACGGAAAACAGTGGCGACCTGGCGCACACATTCTACAACTGATTGCAAACCTCTCTTCTCGCATAATCGCATCAGTCAGACAGTCAGGTATTGTACGCCATATGAAAGTTTCTGCATTTTGTTGCTTAATTGTATGCGTTTACAGGTAGAAAGTGTTGAAACTAGTGCTTTAACTGTCAATTAAAGGTTATTTCTTCAATTTGAGATGTAATTGCTTCGTCAATTAGCGATAATTTTCAATTTCTTTCGTGTGATTTTGATTGATAACTGTGCTGTATCTGTGTAATACTTGGTATGCTGTATGAATACTTCAGCATTTTGTTTATTTCATATTGAATTTCGCTGTATTGTTGCTTTATTTAATGTGTCCGACTAAGTTTAAAATGTCAGTACTCGGTACTCAGCAAGTCTTTTTCTTGCTTTTCTATATAAAAAAAATCTTGTATGCAATGGTCTCACACTCAAATTGTTCGCAGCCGCTTATTTATTGTATAAATTGGTCTCCCGATAAAACATTATACTCCGTAGGTATGATGTCCATCCCTTAAATAGCATGTTTAGGGTGTGACAGTATATCAGAAGACCAATTATTTCTATATTAAGCTCAAATTATTACTGCATTATATTCTGGCTATTGTTGCGCTTGATTTCGTTCATCATTCACAAAACAGGTAACCATGAACAAAATGTGATTGGCTGTGCGGCCATGCCACTTATATGCCTCAATGAGTGTCTGATTATCTTATTGTCAAATCTCTTCCGTGTCTAGACGATGAGAAACTATCTTGGTTGCAAAATAAGTTGAGATATGTTAGAAAGGCTTTCGGAAGTTTAGGATAAAATGGTCACAAAACCTACATTGTTTTGATAAATTCAATAGGTACAGAAAAGTTCAGCTATGCACCCTAAGCTGCTACCCACTAAACATCTAATTTTGTTCATTCTCCATTGAGATGTAGTCATGTAGCTAGGGATTGCGTTTGTTATAAGGGCTCAATCGTCAAGAAGGAGCCCGTAGTAAGACATTTCACACTGATGCCACAACAGATTGTGACAAGTCAAGTACTCTTAGAGTCGTAATTATTGACTTATCAGCAACCTATTTCATTCTTTTGAGATCAAGCTTCAATATGTATAGTATATGCCTTGTCACTACACTCGTCCTTCGCGTTCTGTTTTGGCATAGCCGTTTTAATGAGGAAGGTTGCCTTTCTTATCTTAGCCATCTGGCGTGTATAGAAAGAAATAAGTGAATTATTTGAGGATGAATTACTGTTTCCTCAGCTTGAGATTTATTTTCTAATAGTTGTATAACGGGAGCAAATGCTGATGTAATAGTACACAAGTTGCTGTTCATATTTCGTGGTCCCTTATGTTACTTTATCTCTTTATGTAATCTACTAATCTCACGCATCCTTGTTCGACTCTTGCTCAGACACAGGTACAACACTTTGTTTCTAGCCAAACATTTAAAAGATCCATAAAAAGAACCGAGTCCACATGCTCCCGTGTAGGATCCTTTATCTCTTTAACCAAGTTTCTCAATTCTTTTTCTCTTTGACCGCAATCAGGCACGGGGTGTGCCGTTTAAAGAAAGGAAAGAGCGAAAGATTAAATATACTTTTGACTATCCAAATTCTTTTGCTTGAGTCGACGTAACCATCAACTTTGTGTTAAACTATTTAGTATTTTGCTTTTAAGCCGGAAAATTGCGCATCTTAATTATTTTGAATTCAAGAAAGATGATGAAACTTGAATTGATTTACCCAGCCCACCTCGTTTATGAGCTTTATCACATCAGGTGCTCTAAGGAATAAACTGCGTGTAGAACCTCCCAAGTACGCCAGTACAGTATAGATCTTAGTGGTTTGGTATAGAGGGCTGAAGAATACTGGAACTGCATACTGCTGGTGCTGGTATTTGTGGCAGATTAGTAGTGCATATAGGTGTAAATGTTGGCTAAATCTGCACTCGTCAATGATGATTCACTTCCTTATATAGTAATCTTAGTGTGAGTTGTAATGTTAAGTGAAAGTGATCGCCTTGTGAAGATACTAATTTTATTGGTCCATTTGTCTGTTAGAGTCGTATATGTGCATACGATAAACCATTGCTTTATACTATCAAGTTGGACAAAACAAGATACATCAAAACATCGGAATCTTCGTGATCTGAAGTTGTTACATTGTAGTTGAGAATGAAGCATATATCTTGCTTCAGAAATTTGCTGTCTTTTTTAGGCTTTTGTATGGCATTTGAGCAAAATCACGAGCTACTACAAAAAGAAAATGATGAATGAATGGTTTATTATTCGCCCTTGATTCTATGCTCATGCATTTATCTTTTATTTGCCTTTGTAGATGACACCTCATTGCTGTCTGACGTTTATAGAAGAAACATTAACTGTACTATGTAATTTATTTCATGTACAACAGACTATGAGGTTGCTGATTCAAAGAAGCATCTTGAGGATCTTGCAGACTAAAACATGCAAACCCTTCACATGCGTACCACATTTGTTAGGGTCATTTTGATATATTTTCTCAGCGGTTTTCTGATATCGAGGCTTTATCTCTAACACAAAAGATAAATGGACATGTAAGTATTTCCTTACACATATACCTGCAACATCTTGTTTTCTGGGTTAAACTGACCAATTTTATTTAACTATTTTGAAAATTTCAATTATTCTTGGTAGGCGTGGGCTAAGAGGAACAAAGGTGATGAAGGGGAGCAATTGGAGCAAGCAATGCACAGGACAATACTTTGATTAATGGTGGTGCCTTGGTCAAAATGTAAGCCCTGTAACCGTGTTTTAATTTTGACATAATATCAACTGTCTTAAATTTTGACTGGCGTAGCAATTCTAAGTTAAATAGCATGGATATTATGCTTTTTTGCTCGCTTCATATGACATCTATCTTCTGTGTTACTTATGCTTCCTCCTTTTTTTTGCCTTTTCAGTTTTCAGTTTTCAGTTTTCGTCCTTTTTCAATGATGCTTGTACTATCATTCGTTTTGCAAGTAAAGTTAGTTAGAATTTGCACGGCACCTTGTGGAAAATAAATTTATTGATTTATCCTGACATTCTTAAGTGTGGTATACACTATGCAGACAGGCATCTTTCACCTGTTTCTAAATTTTATGATATCGATTGCTTTAGGTATCATTATGTGGACATTTTTCTTGAAAATTGTATGGTAAGTCCTTCAACCTCGTGATAAATTGCTGCCGAAAAAAATAAAAATCCTTGTGATAAATTGTACTCCGTATAAAAACCAAATGACCTATGGTTCGTCATAAGAATACTTTTAAGGAACTTTAGAAACGAGAAGTATGACTTAAGGAGTACTGGGGCACGTTCTAAATTTCTTTCATGCACAGGTTGCTTTACAGTTGTTTTAAAAACTGAAGCTAGAACAAGTGTAAGTGGCAGCTTTGCTGATCGCTAGATTTCCAGAATTTTCATTTTTCAATCTTCTTATTTCCATTGTGTTTGTTAACCCTCAGATACTTTATTCCCTTTTAGTTTGACTTGTGTAGCTTATAGGCAATCATACCTTTTTTTTTGTCAGGATTCTGATTTTTTTGTTTATGCTCATGAGCTGACAAGCCAGTGGGTATCTTAGTAGTTGAGTATTGTGATTCAGTCTTACTTAATTAGAATGATTTGGCAATTTGTGAAGTCAATCATTCAATTATTATGGCAATTATTTCTCAAGAAGTAGTTTCGTGCAGTATTTCTCAAGTCAAGTGGAGTTGTACGATCCAGTATTATTCCCTTGTCGTTCATCAGTGGTGAAAACTTGGCAGAAGACTTTTTAACTTTCACATTTCACTAATTAGCTCTAGCCATTTTCATCAATTTTTAATAATTTTTTCGGTGATCTGAGCTGATCCATCGTGATTGATGTAGGGTTTATGAAGTGAATGTCTGGAGTTATTATGAGCGGACGAAATCAAGGAACAGAATAAAAGTCGTTTGAGTTTTGTTTTACTCTTGTCGTGGGCTTAGGCCTGCATCTAGGTCTCACTTCGGGGAAGTGTAGAAAACATAGGACAATGCGAAGGAAAAGAAAGACTCAGCATTGATTTACTTGAACTCTTTAGTTTCTTTAATCTTTTAGAGGGAATCCATCATTGCAGGACTGGGAATACCGGGATGGCATAGGATTGTTTAGGGTAGAGGCTTGAAGTATAGTTTATTCTGTTTGCTATAGTATTTTGGAAGTAGCTGTTTCACTGAGTGTTTTCACGACGAGCCAGGAGTGGTCAGGACATCGATCCAATTTGTTTCATTTATAAGGACTTCCATCTATCTCTCGTCTAGCTTTTTATTTATTTCTTTAATTTTTATCTATGGATTGTGCTAGATACTTGGATGCCAACTCTTGGGGGTTAGTATTGGAAAGGAAGGTTTCATTAATCACCTAGGCTGCTATATTTGACGATTGGAATAGACAGCAATGTATTCACTGCAAAGGGCTCAAATGATGCTTACTGCCCCTAAAAACTATTCTTGGTCAGGAACTCTATCATATTTTCTACTGCTTTGGAGTATATGACCTGCCATTCCCGTTCGTTTCTTACTGCTAAAAAGCAAAAAATAGTCAGAAGTTAATGGAACTACATCTTTCTCGGCATCTGGGGAAAAACCGCGAGCTTCTGGGTTTCTTGGACTTTTTTGTCCGCAATGGCATCATAATACTAACCGAATTGTATATAATTAGGAAGAGTGAAGGGTCCATATCTGTTGGAGACAGAAAGAAAAGTCAGCTCTTTAAAGAAGGAAATGATGGATTCTAGTGGGCTAGTTGCGTTGTATTGATTTTGAGTTGAAAAACTTTTTTCATGAATTTGTCAACGCTATTTCCACTTCTAATAATTGTTGGAAAATGGAAACAAGATTCTTTCTGATAGGGCGACTCCTTAGTTCAGTTCAGCATAGTCAAAGGAGCGACATATCAACCTCCTTTGCTGTAAAACTGGTAATGCTTGTAGTGAACTGGTGAGTGTGTTCACAAATCCATGGCTGTTATATCTACACTTGGTTTCAGTTAACTATGTGCTTCAGTTCGTTTCTGTTCGAACTTGTAATATACTGAGTTTATTACTAAGATAACTTCTTCCTACAAAAAATTGTTGATTCCTGTGTCATTGCTGGCATATATTAAAAGGGTCCTAATGAGTTACAATTATAACACTCAACCAAAGAAATTACTTCACTCCAGTTGAGCTCATTTTGATTCACAATGCAATTCAGTGCAGCAAATCTCAGCTGAAGCCTGAAAGGGCCTTTAGAATTGGATTATGGTCTATGCCTTGCTGCATATCTTTCTCCGCTAAAATTTATTTCTGATTTTGATTCTTTCTTTGTGGAGACAGCGTCCATGTATAGTTAGTACATGGGTAAGTTTGCTTTCCTCCCGTCCTCACTTACCCTGCCATTTGCGGGAGGCGGGAGCCTTGAGGCACTATGGTTATATTGTTAGTTCTTTCTTTGTTGTTTACCTGTTTTAGTCTTTAACATCTGCCTTGTTTTAGAGCTTCCACATAGCTGGCATGAACTAGGTTTTGTTGTGACAAGTGTTGGTTTGTTAACCTCAAATTCTCTTGTACTGGTTGTGTCAGAAGCTGAATCCCGTGGGATATTTGCTGATAAAAAATTCTTTGAGATGAAATTTTAGATGACTGGATTAATGTCATATAGTGTGTGTAGGAGTAACGTCAAGAATAATAATGATCGTTGGAAGTATCATCTCAAGCGTTAGAGGATAGATCTTACTTCTTAGTGCTGCTGCTTTCTTTGTGACTAGAGTCCCACATGCAAATATGGATCTCAATACAACCACGTGGCGAATTGGAATCCTAGGTTATTGTAATTGCATTCAGTCAGGGGTAGTTGGGGCCTGGATTAGTTGAGTAATTCTGTGATACAAGTTCATCCTTTTAAATAACCTTTATCGACTGAAAGTACTCATAGTGGTTTCATCCTCGCCTTGCACATGTTCCAGTCTAACATCTTTTCTAAGTCTTGGCTTCTTACACCTTTCTATCTTGAGTTGCCTTTTTGAGAGCATGTTGAAAACTGAATTATTTCTGCACTTCGAAGTAAAGTTCATTCCACCTTCATACTATATTTGATTGCTCCTTTGATATATGGGATCCCCGTCGGCCAGGTCAAAACGGCATTTTAATTATTAGTATAGTTTATTGCATTTTAGTGGCTTCATGTGTTTCATATAATATGACTACTTCCTATTACAGAGGATGTCGTTGACCGATCTCAATAATGCTCTAAACTATATCTCTCTAGCATTATTTTATTTGTGTATATTGCCACCCTTTTGCTCGGATTATAGCTTAAAGTGGCATTGTTGACCCACTTGGTGGCCGCATTTTTTTTATTATGATCATGGTTAGCTACTTAGCTGTGGCGCTGTGCTGTTGTTTACTTCTTGAATTTCTTGGCTGATATCCCATTATATTGTTTTGTTCTTTCCGCGTGTCTTTCGCGTAAGCTTTCTGTTAATCTCAGTAGATGAAAAAGGCACTCAACTACTCAAGGCTTTGTTGTGCCTCGAAAGTTAACTTCTCCAGTTGGGATAATGTTTACTGAGTGTTGGTGGTTGTTTAGTGGTGGTGCCCAATCGCCACTGTTTCCATTTATATGGGGAGATGTGTTGGAGAGTAGGCCTATTTCTCTTATTGCACTTGTATACTTAATGTGTCTGCGCCACGGAAAGGGGAAAGAGAGTTCACATTATAAGTTTAAAGTTACAAACGAGATATCATCTTAAACAAATTTGTGATAGTAGTAGACCTGATAAAATTGACCCGCCTTTAACCTGACCCATATCCGACCCAACACCCGAACTAGGGACCAGAGCTTGACCCATAAGGCCGTAACCTACATTGACCCGACCAAATACGAGTCAACCAGATTGTTTATTGTAGCACATTGATCATTATCCCTAAATCTTAATAATAGAAGACCCGAAAATATTAACCCGATTTGAATCGAATTCTTGCAAACCCGAAATGAGTAGATCCAAATGTCACGACTCGCACCAGATCTGGTTTGACGGGTAACTCTTTGGTTTATAAAGTAATCTAACGTTCTAACTCTTATCTTTCCGTTGATGTGGGCTACTGAAATATAACACTCTTCACATGTGCCATAGAAAGCCGGACTATACACGGATGGTTGCAGCAGAGTCTGGACAACACACTAATGGCTGCAACAGAGTCTGGCAAAAATCAATTTGAGGGTCTATTGTCTATTTGCAATTAACTGGCCGGTTGGCCCAAGTTTGATTCATCAAAGCTTAAGTGACGAGTGACGGCCATCAGCTCTGATACCCGAAGACCCACCACGGTTTTTCTATTAAAGAACAAATGTAATTTGTGATAGAAAATGGTATCGGAGCTTCCTTTTAACAATCTTACACAAAAATTGAAAGTTTGGTTTGTTTGCGCTTGGACTTGAAATTCTTAAAGCATTTGCCTTTAATAAACGATAATCTTTTGTACAAAATCTACAATTGGATGGCACATTTGTGCTGTGACTTGGTTTGCTCTACCTATGAAAACACACAAGTTTTCGAATGTCATACACTTGGAAGAACTAGAGCTACTAAGCGTCTAAGACTAACTACTACCCCTGAAACACCGGGTCATTTCTTCACGCTCCAATGGGGCTATGTTTACTAAAGTTGCCTCAGATTGCTGTGGCTGCGTGTCTGGCTGTGATGAGCTGGCCTGATCACAGCCAACGATTTTCTGACATGTCTCAATTAAACAATGCCTGCAGGTAGGGCAAGAAGAGTGGGAATTGAGCCATTTATCAATACACCGGACATGAAATCCGTGTTGGCATTTGGGGAGGAGCCTCACTTTGTCTCCCAAACCGAACTCTGACAAGCATATAACACATTCAGTAGCAAGACCTGGAAGCTTAAGGTCTGGTGAGTAATTTACTACTGCAAATGTCTTTAAGGCTTTTTTCTTGATGCCTGTATTTGCCAACTTAGCAGAGGGGTTTCTGTTGCTAGACCCTGTTGATCTGAAACCCGAGCATCGTATGGCACACTTGATTATGGAATTTAGGCCTAGTGAGCAAATTAAAGCACATAATAACACTGATAAAACCATTACAACATTGGCGTCAAAGCCATTGCCGCCATTGTAAGGCTCTGTTGGATCAAGAGGGCTATTTGCGGGGGGTGATGCATGGGATGTTGCCCCGTTGTTTAGCAATAACCTTCTTGAGTATTGAAAGTTCATTAGCTCTTTGTAGAATAGAGGAGGGAGTGTGGGACTAGACATGTTTTTCTTTATTCTGTTAGTTTGAAGTCAAGAAGTGTATAGGTGAATACTGAAGTATTGAGGGCTTGTTTTGCTCTAGTTAGCCGTGTTTCGGAAGATTATATAGAGGTGGACCTAAAGGATAGACGGGCAAAGGTGTATGATTAAAGGCAACTTTGTAGAGCTATTAGTGAGAAAATGACTGGTGTTTCCCTTTCTTCTTTCCCGGGCCCTACCCTTTCTTTTGCCCATAGATTGGAGTAGTAGTAAATTAGTAGCATGTCTTTGTTTGAGCTCGTCTGAAGGAAATGTTGAGCAGTTTGAATATCTCTCCAACTAGTATGGTTACCCCACCCACTAAAACTGTTAATGGGTTTTCTAATCAAGAATTCAAGATGGGTCCTGCCGACTTTCTTATAAGGCAAATAGTTAGCATGTATCTATCACCAAGCTATGTGGGGCTATTTTGCCAAGGAAAGGTATGAAGAAATTTCTGCATTTTGTCGACATGGACTTGGTGATACTCGTGTTAATCAGTTGTTCCTATTAGGCGACCTTTTAGGTTTGGGTTGTGAGAGATTTTACAAGAGTCCGGTTAAATGTAGAAGGCTGTGCAAATATCAGCTTGTTTGAGTGGTAGTGTAATTGAATGGAGTTGTTTATGACTTGAAGTTAAACCTCGTAAGCATTCAAATTGTTCTACATGCTCTATTTACAACAAATAAAAAAAAATAAAAAAAAAAATATAGAGATGGTCAGGCCCTAAATCCCGTCTCAGTTCGTGTTATGTTTCTTTCAATTCAATGGTAATAGAAATACCTACACTGTACAATGTACATGCACGGCAACATGTGTAAGACTAGCAGGGTTTTCTCTCGTTGGCCCTTCTAATTCTATGCATGAGAATTGACATGAAATGATAAGGAGGGGGTACTTAATTCCAAGACGGTTTTTGTTAAATTTGTTCAGGATGAAGCAATGGTTTGTATCAATAATTGGTACCTGTCTTTTCTATTTTGTTGCTTTCTTTCTTAGTCATGGACCATGGGTGGTAAAGGATAAGATCTCAATCATCTATCTAAGATCTAAAAACCCTCCTTTATACCCAATGAATGAAATAGTTCTTGTTCCGCATTATCTTCTTTTTCACTAGTCTTCAAAGTTCAAAGTGAGATTGAAAAGAGCCTGTTGTTAGAAATGCCCCTTCTGCTTCTTTAAAAGTCGACATTAATTCTAAGATCTTGTAAAGCCGAGACCATATTTGTTGCTGTTAGGTTATTTACGGCTAGACTGAAAACCAAGTGCATGAATTGATAGAGTTGGTCTTTTTTCTTTTATCTTTTTTTTTTAGTGTTTTTTTGACTAGGCGACACGCTATACATTTGTTAGTGATTGTACGAAGTTCGTGGAATGATGGAGATTTTGGGAGACATGCTACAATCATTGTCATTAAGAATAATAGGGCAGAAAGAGTACGGGTGTGGTGATGCTACTGATACTTAACATAGAATGTGATATGATAAACGAATGACAACAGGAAGAAGGAAAGATTGCGTTGTATATTAGAATCATCGACAAAGCATACAACCCTTGTGTTTATATACAACTAGGAGAATAACTACTTGCCTAATATTAGCCTACAAAATATGTACSAGAATATTTAGTATACAAGAATAGTTAGGATATCGATTGACTGTATAATACTTCATATCATAAAGATATCGATATTATTCCATAGTATCGTTTAACACTCCCCCTCAAGTTGGAGCATTCGGTAATCTAATGCCCAACTTGGATCGAAGAAATTGGAAAGCTTCTCCACCTAATGCCTTGGTGAAAATGTCGGCAACTTGGTCTTTACCTGGAATGTAAGAAGTCGAGATAGTTTTGTTCACAATGTGATGACGTATGAAATGACAATCGATCTCGATATGCTTGGTACGATCATGGAAAACCGGATTTTTAGCAATGTGCAATGCGGAAGTATTATCACAAAACAACTTAATGGGTGTACTATGATCAATGCCGAGTGAATTGAGAAACGATTTGAGCCAAATTACTGCACTGGTTACGGCACCCAATGCTCGATACTCCGCTTCTGCACTTGATTTTGCAACCGTTGGTTGCTTCCTTGCCTTCCATGGAATAGGTGAGTTTCCTAATTGCACGAAGTAGCCCGTTAAGGATCTTCTTGTCAAAGGGCATCTCGCATGATCAGAGTCCGAGTATCCACGTAATGACAAATCCGAATTACGCTCTATCACAATTCCTTTTCCCGGATTCCCTTTGATATAACGAATTGCCCGTAAAACAGCCTCCCAATGATCCTTCCTTGGGGCATGTACAAATTGGGATAAAATGTGAACGACGTACACCAAGTCCGGCCTTGTTATAGTTAAATAAATTAACCGTCCCACTAAACGCCGATATTTCATTGGATCATGTAGCAACTCTCCGTCAGCCAATGCTAATTGATGATTAGGTTGAATGGGTATGTCGACCGGTCTTGCTCCTTCCAACCGTGCCTCTTTAATGATTTCTAAGGCGTATTTCCTTTGGCTAAGGAAGAGTCCCTTGGACCCGGTTGCTACCTCAATTCCCAAAAAATATTTGAGCCTCCCGAGGTCTTTTATACCAAAGCTTCGGTCAAGAAAAGATTTGAGACGGTCACTTGCTTCCTTGCTATCACTCACAATTATCATATCATCGACGTAGACCAAAATTCCGATAAAAACGCCGTCTTTATTCCAAGTAAAAAGTGAGTAATCAGCCATGGATTGAGTAAAGCCATACCTTGTCAAAGATTCCGTCAATTTAGCAAACCAATTCCGCGAAGCTTGCTTAAGTCCATACAACGATTTCAACAATTTGTAGACTTTAGTTGAACCTCATTTTTCGAAACCAGGGGGCATTCTCATATATATCTCTCCATCTAAATCTCCATGAAGAAAGGCACTATTAACGTCTAATTGAGTAATGGACCATCCCTTGGAAACCGCCACAGCGATCAAGCAACGGACACTCGTCATCTTGGCAACCGGCGCAAAAGTTTCATGATAATCTACGCCCTCAACTTGTGTGTATCCTTGTGCAACTAACCTCGCTTTGTACCTTTTGATGGTACCATCGGCCTTGTACTTCACTTTGTATACTCACCTACAACCAACGGGTTTTTTACCCTTTGGAAGATCAACAATTTTCCAAGTGCCATTCATCTCAAGTGCATCAAATTCTTTCCCCATGGCCTCCTGCCACTCTTTCACCTTCGATGCTTCATGGTAATTTCGTGGCTCACATATGTCATCGACTTTGGCTAAGAAGGTCCTGTAATTATCAGAAAAGCAATTTGTTGTGACATAATTAATCAAAGGATAACGAGTACCTTGTACTTTGGATGACGATCGAGGGGAGTGAGCATTAACAGTGGGGGTCGATGATCCGGGTCGATTTGCAGAAGTAGTCTTTCTTCCAATAGGGATCGAACTTTTGCCGAGCTCCTCTCCCTACCGCTATCGTTTCGCCTGTAATGGGCTGAGCATTATCAGGCTGCTCTTTACTTTCTTCTTCATTATCTGCAGTCGGTGTTACCATCGTTTCCTCAACATCATCAGTTAACACCCTTTGTTCAACTTCCCCTGTTTTACGACCGTCTCTATTACCATCAACTTCTGATTCGTCACATTCGGAGACACGATTTTCATGATGTTGGATATGTAATTCATCCACAAAAGTGCGTGTTTCTTGTGTATTCATTGGTTTAATATCACACTGAGATATGGATGATGGATTTGCAAAATGGAAAACGTGTTCATAGAAGATCACGTCTCGTGACTCAAAAATACATTGTTTCTTTAAGTCGTAAACTTTCCATCCCTTTTTATTACTAGGATACCCAACAAAAATACACCTTTTGCCTCTCTCATTAAATTTATCTTTGGGTCTATCTTTGTTATGAGCATAACAGACACACCCGAAAACTCGAACATTATCAAAATTAGGTCGAGTGCCATACAAAATTCCGTAAGGAGTCAACCCGCCAAGTAACCGTGTAGGTGTCCTATTAATTAAGTACGCAGCGGTTAGGACGCATTCCCTTCAAAACTCAATTGGTAGTTCCCCTTGAAAGCGAAGGGCTCTTGCTCTTTTCAAGATATATCTATGCCTTCGTTCTACTCTACCGTTTTGTTGTGGGGTATCGACTTGGCTAGTTCGAAAAATTATACCATGCTCATTGTAAAAATCTTTCATCGTATTGGATAAAAACTCAGTTCCATTATCGCTTTGTACTATTTTATCCTCCTTCCCAAATTGAGTTTTGGCCATTTTACAAAAAATGATCATAAGTTGGCTCACTTCTACCCTATCCCGCATTAATCGTACCCAAACATGTTTACTCCGGTCATCGACAATAGTAAGAAAATAATGTGCTCCGGATAAGCTTTTTGTGTGATACGGTCCCCAAATATCACAATGTATTAGAGCAAACAATTCAATACTTCTCTTATGATTCGACTTAAAAACTGACCGAGTTTGTTTGGCCCGACAACACGGGTCACAAATATTATTCAAATTCCAAGATAAATTAAAACCAACCAAATCAGAGAAAAGAGGCAAAATACTGCTAGATGGGTGCCCGAGACGTTTATGCCACAATTGTGAGTCAGCGCTCGTATTTGCTTGCGCAGCCATATGCCTCCGTTCACCCTTGAAATAATAGACCCCATCATTGTGCTCACCCCTCCCAATCTTCATCCTCGTAGATTGGTCTTGTATTACACAATGATCATTGTAAAAAGTCACAACACAATTGTTTTCCGTAATTAATTGTTGCACAGAAATTAAATCACAGGTTAATGACGGAACATAAAGCACGTCCTTCAACGTGAAGTTATCATTTAAAATTACTCGTCCATGTTCCTCTGTTGTAATGCGTGACCCATCTGGCAAACTTACAGTAGACGATTGCCCCTGCCAAATATCACTTAGCAACTCCCGTCTACCTGTCATGTGATGCGAACACCCGCTATCAAGCAACCAACGACCGTATTTGACATCATTCATACCTGAAGTCTGCTGATTAGGTTCGCCTTTGTTGCTTAAAAGACTCCGCAGCTGTATAACTTCATCAGAGGTGAAGCTCTGTTTCTGGGCATCTCCTTCCGTCACGGTGGCGGCATGTGCCTGTTGATTGGAGCCACGACCCCTGCCGCCTCTGCCACGGCCTCCATTCCTGCCACGTCCTCTTCCTCTGCCTTGTTTTTCCCAACACTTGTCTTCCGTGTGCCATAATCTATTACAATGAGTACAACGTGTAACTTTAATAACATCGCCATCTTTGGCAGAGTGGAGGTTGCTAGTAGTGGTACTGCTTGAACTCCCTGTGACCTGTACGGCCATTGCCCCTTCTGCTACTTCTTCTTTCTCCTTGGTAATGGCACGGTGACGTTCTTCACGGAGAACAAGAGCATAGACTCGACTCAAAGAGGCAACCTCGTCTTCCATCAAAAGATTGGATCGAATATGACCATAAAGACCATTATCGAGACCCATTAAAAATTGGTGCACCTTCTCTTCTTCTTTTTCTTTAATTATCGCCGTCGATGCTCCACAAGTGCATTGAGGAACGTTGCTGTAATTCGCTAACTCATCCCAGATAGCTTTCAGTTGGGTATAATACTCGACGACATGCTGATTTTTCTTTTGTATGCATTCCTTGAGATCGCTTTTAAGTTGATGGACTCTCAGAGCATTTCCGGTTACATACCGGTCACGAAGCTCCTTCCAGATCTCCACTACGGTACCTGAAAAGGCGATACTAGAGTGAAGTTTGTAGTGGATAGCATTCTGTAACCATGCTTTGACCATGGCGTTACATTGACGCCAAGCCACAGCTTCAAGTGTCTCTGCTTCGCCTTCCAAAATCACCGGTTTCTGGACGGTACCCTCGATGAAACTCAATTTGTTTTTAGCATTGAGGCCGTTTCTTACCGCATCCGCCCACAGATTATAATTATTCCCATCGAAAATAATTTGGGATAGGGAAAGGTTGGGGCTTTCGCTTGGATGAAGGTATAATGGTGAAGAAGGGGGTATAAACTCATATTTTTTGTCAGATTTGGCGAGGGTTTCATCTCCCTGTGTCATCTTAATTATCTTCGTGATGAGAAAAGGAAAGAAAAAAAAAAAAA
>VHZZ01014177.1:41720-53168 GCA_009801015.1 Silene noctiflora | reverse complement strand
TTGCATAGCCATGCATGACCCAATCCATGCTCTACTTAGCTTGTGTTCTCGATAATTGCTTCTATCGTCGGGAATTTAGCTAATAAAAGCTATATATATTTCCTACAAAACACGTCAAAAGCATACAAAGCAACTAGAACACGATATTAGCTCAAAAATACTCAACAAAGTGCTAAAATGACAAGTAAAAGGGAGCTAAAATAAGGGGTAAAAATATATAAATAAAGTACTTATCAGATCTCCGGATGTACCTCGGCTAAAGAGATTTTAGACACCCTAAGCCTTGCTTATGAGGGAACGTCTCAGGTTAAGAAGCATCGTATTGACCTTCTCATGCAACAATATGAGATGTTCAATATGATGAAAGACGAGTCAATCAATGGTATTTCTTCCCGCTTTTCTAGTATTGTTAATGAACTTAAAAGTTTAGGTAAAGAGTTCGAATCCGAGGATATAGTTCGAAAGATTATTCATAGCCTAAGTGATAAATAGCAACCGAAGGTGACAGCTATTTAGGAGGCTAAAGATCTATCCAAATTGTCCCTCAATAAACTAATGGCTCGCTCATGGCACATGAGTTAACTCTCATGAAGCGTTCGGGTGAATGTTCCAAAGCTAGAGGTTTCGCGAACAAATCAACCTCAAGTTTTGAGGAAGATGATGAAGATGAGGAACAAGTCATGTACTCACGTAATATGGCGTATATGATCAATAGTCACAATCCTAAGAAGTTTAACAATGTTAGTAAGAAACGTTTTTAAAAGAAAACATTTTATTCCACGGTGGCTTGTTTCAAATGTGGTGAGAAAGGTCACCTTATCAAAGATTGTCCCAAGTGGAATGAGTTCAAATCTAAAGATAAACGAGATTTCACAAAGAATGATTTTAAGTATAAGGTCATGTCTGCAATATGGGGTGCATCTGATTCCGATAAGGATGAAAGTTTTGAGGAAGAATTAGATGCAAACGTTTGTATGACTACTTGTCTTGATCTCAATGGTCCCAAGTCTTCAAAGAATGGATCCGCAAAATGTCTTATGGCTCACTCCGAAGATTCTGATGATGATTCCGACACCTAGGTAATTAATCTCAAGAACAAGGTTAGAACCCTCTCTAAAGAAAAAACTTTGTTTGATGTTCGATGATTTACTTGATAAATGTCTAGCTAAAAATGAGAAACTCGATGCCATGCAAACTGAAATTGAGAAAATAGTCGAAGAGAATGTTGGTCTTAAAGAATGTCTAGACGAGATAAAAAGAAATTAACGTCATCTCCTCCCTTAAAAAGGAAGTTAAGAAATTGAGGAAAGAAAACTTTGTTCTCACTAATATTGCTAGCTCGTCAAAAGTCACAGTAACCTCTACTGTTGCTTCTAATGTTGAAAAAGAAAACGAGTCCTTGATTAATCAAGTTAATGCTTTAACTAAATAATATGACTCCCTGTTAGCTGACATCACCTCGTGTCAACGTGATAACAAACAACTTGAAAAAATTACTTTGTTTTTAAGTGAGGAAGCAAGTCATGCTAAATAGGCTTTTGACAAAGTAGGACAATTAAATCTTGACCGTCTTACTAAAATTGAAACATTGACCAAAGAGCTAAATGATGCGAAAGAGTTTTACAAGAAATTGGAAGGAAGCCAAACTGTTTTCGACTTTCTCACAAGCCAGTCTCAAAAACCTGAAAAGAAAGCTGGACTTGGTTTCAAAAGAAACAGTGCAGTGCACCGTGGCTTTCGAAACCAGGAACTAAGCAAAACTGACTTTCGAAGAAGAAATATGTTGGCCTTCCTGAGTATATCATTTCTTATTATTGTGGTAAGACTGGTCATGTATATGAATATCCTAAAAGATTGAATGGCTTAAACAAGAACATCATGGCTGCTAAAAAGGTGTGAATCCGCAAATATTTGATTCACAAAAAGGGGCCCGAACTTGTTTGGGTTCCTAAACTAACTTCTTGATTTCTTATAGGAATTAGTGGAGGCCGCAATTGATACTTGGATAGTAGATGTTCACGTCACATGACGGGAAGTGAAAACCAATTTCTATCACTAGAAGCCTACAATGGTGGCACCGTGGCGTTTGGTGACAATAAGAAAGGTGAAGTAATTGCAATCGGGAAGTTAGTAAGTCATCGTCACAATGTGTCGACAAAGTGTTGCTTGTCAAAGGTTTGTAGAATAATATCCTTAGCATATCTCAATTGTGTGATAACGGAAATATTGTTCAATTTTGTGCTAGTGAATGTCGTGTCCTAAATGGTAACATAAGGGAAATTATTTTAGAAGGAAAACGTGTTAAATATGTTTACTTGACTAATCTTTGTGCGTTTTCTAGTCGTACCATATCTTGTATGAGTGTTTTAAAGAAGAACAACTTATGGTTTTGGCATAGATTAGGTCAAGTAAATGCTAGAACATTTAACACCCTTAAGCGACTTGACTTAGTCGATGACATTCCTAACATTAAATTTGACTTTAACAGTTTATGTGATGATTGTGCTAGAGGAAAACAAGTAAGAAGCTCCTTTAAATCCAAAAAGTTCGTTAGTACATCACAACCAATGTGTGTAGAAGTAAAGGAGGTAGTCGTTTCTTATCTGAGATTGTTGACGATTTCTCACGAGTTGTTTGACTTCTCTACTTAAGTTCTAAAGATGAAGTATCTGATGAAATTTTAATTTGGTTGAAAAGGTCCAAAACAAATTTGATAAAAAGCTCATATATTTGAGATGCGGCCATGGAACCGAATTTGAAAATGCATCATTTAGTACTTATTGTGATGAGAATGGTATTAGCCATAAATTTTCGGCACATGCTGCACCTCAACAAAACGGGGTTGTGGAACGTATGAACCGTACACTTGAAAACATAGCTAGGACTATGTTCATTATTAGTAAATAGTAAGTGTAACACCCCCTTCTTACCTGACCAAGGTAATCGGGAGATGTCACCATCTCGGTTTCCCGAGGCAGTGAAATCGGAATTACAATTAAGAAACACTTATATAAATAACATATTTAACGAATTACATAATGAATAATGAAGAAGTAAATAGTACAAGTCATGACTACTACAACCTTTCTAACTAATCTACACTCGACTTGGTGATCACCAAAGCACGGGGCTTGTCCCATCTCCCGCTTAATACCACATGAAACCTGTACTCAAATTGTTCCCCATATGAACGGAAATATCATATGGACCAACACAGGCCACCTCGAAAATAGGTGACAAATAAACACAGCCAACACACGTTAGTTTCGATAATACAAATACTCTAGACACAACATGTAAACATGAATATGATATGCAATGCATCAACAGAATATACAAGTCACAACAACTCCGTAACCATCTTATCGATACCAGGGACACACCCACGGTACCAACACCTGGTGATGGTACCGCAACACCGCCCACCAAACAGACGGACCGTTGTCATAAAACAGGTACTCAGGACACACCCGTGGTACCGAGCTCGGGTTCTAACCGGACCCCTGCCAGGCGTCATGACACTATCACACAAGCCGCTCTGCCCTTAAGTCATTAACGTGCACGTTCCTCTTGGAGTGGGAAGCTCCAAGAGGCGACCTTAGCATAAAACGGTCTCCCGACCCGTCTTACGTCTCCTCAACAACCATCACGACTCCACCATCTTCTCCAACATACACAATAATCACAATGAATGCAATATGCGATATACAGGTCAATTTACGACTCATCATGGAACGTACTCCTAAACATGTCATGAACCTCAATCTCCACGATTACCCCGACTCTTAAAGCCGACATATCTCAATACCATGCTATAACGCAAACTCCGACAACTACATGAGACTCACAAAAATCCCAATATCATAATGAGATGCAATATTACTTCTATCATGGAAATTGACAATAATAGACATACAATGCACATTCATATTACCAAAACCGAGTAGGAATAACCTACCTTTTACCATAGTTCCATAAGTAATATGAGACAATCATGATCTCGTCTCATAAAACCGTCTCATTCTACATAATTACATAATAACTACCGTAACACATCCTCTATGCGTTTACTATGTAAAACCCCTTATTATTACCCTTTAATTACCCATATTACCCATAGTAATTACTAATTAATAAACCCAAGAAAAAACCCCAAAAGTTAGGGTTCAAGGAAGATAAGGAGAAAGGTGAGATTCTGACTTACAAGGGTAGATCGGACCATAGGTGGAGGTTCCATCTTCAAATCCAAGCTCACAACCATGGGAGATGTATAATCTGAGTCTTAGAGAGAAGGGAGAAGATTTGGAGTTGAGGAGAGAGAAGGGGAAATGAATTAAGGTTTGGTGAAATGAGATCCCATCATAGGTTATATCACCCTCTGACAAACTGCACTGGGTCGAGTGATGAGTCCACTCGATCGAGTGCAGCTCGCTCGGTCAAGTACTACTCATACTTCGCCGAGTGCCACGTACTCGGCTGAGTTCTACTTACTCGGTCCACTGCACTCTCTACTAGATCTAGTATAGTTTACACTTGGTCCACTACACAGTTATGCCTTACTCACGGGTAGTCTCTCGTCAAACCTAAGGGTCCTGTCACACATCCCAAGGTTCCTTTATTAGTCTCCAAAATATCCGGGTATTACAGTAAGTTTCCAAATAACTTTTGGGCCGAAACCGCGCGTCAACACATAATGTCACATTTATAACCATGTTATGATCCGAAAAGTGACTAATAAAACTCCCTCTGAATTACTAAAAGGAAGAAAACCTAATATATCCTATTTGAAATGCTTTGAAAGTAAATGTTTTACTCACAGCAATGGAAAGGATAATTTAGGTAAATTTGATGCTCGTAGGGATGAGGCCGTATTTGTTGGATATTCGGATCGTAACAAGGCCTATAAAGTGTATAATAAACGAACTACGAAAATGGAAGAAAGTGTACATGTCATATTTGACGAGTCTAGTCTTTTTCATTCTAATACACAGGATGAAGATGATAAAGATAATGAGGACTATGAGCTTGGAATGGTCCGACATAACATGGATGATGTACACGAAGGAAACGAGGAAAATGAATAGATTCCACAGTCTGAGTGATGAGTGGCTAGGTCGTCACGTCCTATCAAACAATATTTATAAATTCAACAAACAACTAGCAAGTGGTAAGTCAAATTCGGTTTATGGGACGGTTCATCAAACGGTTATCAAATGTAAGTAGCTATGTCTTTGTGTCACAATTTGGGTTGAGATGTAAGCTAAACTACTATAACGAAAATGTAAACAAATAAAATGACAAGGCAAGCAAATAGAGATGTAAATAAATGATTAAAAGCACTAAGGTGTCATGGGTTCATAGGGGAATCATGGTACAATCACAATAATGAGTCAAACAAACAATCGTAGTTGTGTTGGGATCGAGTTAGTTTATGTCTTATAATCCTTAGAGAGACTTAGGTCTCGAAGCCGAGTTGGTTTATAGCTTAAGACACCTACAACGACTTGGTTCTCCCTATTCAACTATATGCATGGTCTAACAATCCTTGAGTTGGTTTATATCTTACAAGTCTTGTTGAAAGGATAGAGAATCATGATAGGTTGTCAATCAAACATTTTTTTTTGGTGAAATGTAAAATATATTAATATGAAAAAGTAATATCCATACAACTCATTACCACCATACTACACCATTACCATACAACATCATTACAATAGCAAAATTAGTAAACAAAAGTGACCAAGCTACTAACACCAACTAGGTTCCCAAGAGAATTGTTGGATTTTGAGACTCCATTTACAATCATTGCATCTAGTATGAAGTTCTATCTTCATTTGCTGAACCAGATAAGCAGGAGACAATACTTTCTCCTCAAGCCTGCACACATTCCTAGCATGCCAAATATGATACCACATAGCAACAATTGCTGCAAAAACAATCTGTTTTTTCATAAGAGATTTATATCTCCAATGAATACACCATTCCGGCAGCTGTTGTCGAGGAATTTGGACTCCTATCCACTGAATCAGGCAGTCTCAGCATTTAGAGCTATACACACAATCATACAACAAATGCTGATGGGATTCCGGGAAGTCTAAGCAAAACACACAAGCTCCATCAGTAACAACACCAAATATTTGTAGTCTGTCTTTAGTCATGAGTCTCCCTTGCACCACCAACCATCCCAAGAAAGCATGCTTGGGCACAAAAGTAGAGTTCCATATAACAAGATACCAGGGCACTTTTTGCTGTACTCCAACTAACCATTTATACCCACTGGCCACAGTGCAGATACCATTGTTCTCATGCCAATGTCCATTTGTGAATCCAGCTTTCATAATCTCTTTAACTTGGCAAATCTTACGCCAGGTCCAACTAGTAGAAACAGAGGGAGAGTAATCATATCAGTGTTTACCTTTCATATAAATATGATCAACCCACCTAATCCACAAATGGTCAGACTTATTAGCCATCCACCAGGTGAACTTACCTATCATAGCAGTATTCCAAAGCTTAGCATTCACAATGCCCAACCCACCATACTTTTTCTCTTTACACACTTGCTCCCAAGGTACTGAAGGGGATCTGAGATATTGATCAGACCCAGACCAAAGATAATTTCTGCAAATCCCTTCAATTCTCTCAATCACAGCAGTAGGGATAACAAAGATCCTGGTCCAAAAAGAATGTAATTGAGTTAAAACAACACTAGTAAGCACCAGCCTGCATGCATAACTTAATTTCTTTGCTCCTCATCCTCTTATACGAGCCACTACCTTTTCAACCAATCTAGTACAATCCCCTATAGCCATACTCTTATAAGAAATAAGTATCCCAAGGAATCTAAAAGGAAAAACATCAGAATGAAACCCAGAGATGTTTAAGATAAAGTCCATCTCATGATAACTCATTCCATTGAAATATATATCATATTTCTCCTTGTTCATAGTCAATCCAGAAGCTGAAGAGAATGTTGCAAATGCTCTCAGCAGAATAATAATAGAATGTCTATCACCTCTACAGAACAAGAGAATATTATCTGCAAAGCACAGATGGGTAAGCTGCAAAGCTCTATAAAGGGGATGATAGTTAAATTACATGCTAGAAGTAACCTCGGCAAGCACCCTACTCAAATACTTCATGCAGATAGTAAACAAAAGAGGTGACATGGGATCACCTTGTCTAATCCCTCTCTTGCCTTGGAAGTATCCAAAACTGGACCCATTTAGAGAAATAGTGAACCAGGGTGTGGAAACACAAGGCATAATCCAATGAATCATTTTTTCAGGAAAATTCAAAGCCTGTTGCATTTGCTCAATGAACAACCATTCAATAGAATCATAGGATCAACTTTCATAATACACCTGGGAGAATAAGTTTTCCTCTTATATAACCTGACCAAATCATGACAAATAAGAATATTATCCACAATATCCCTCCTCTTAATGAAAGCACTCTGAGTAGGACTGATAATAGTTGGCAAAATAGCAGCTATTCTATTGAAGAGAACCTTTGAAATAGTTTTTTGAACCACATTACAGCAAGCAATAGGCCTGAAATCAGCAACAGTCACATGCCTATCTTTTTTAGGTATGAGAGTTAAGGTAGTGGCATTGATTTGCTTCAACATTTTTCCAGAATTAAAAAATTCAAGAACAGCAGCCACAACATCTCCCCCAACAATCTCAAAAGCATCTTTAAAAAACTGGGAAGAGTACCCATCAGGTCCAGGAGCCTTATTGGCAGGAATAGAGAAAGGTGCCTCTTTAATCTCCAGAGCAGTCACATCTTTACACAAGTCTGCTTGTTGGTCATTCTGAACCACTGTTCCCTTCCTCACAATAGGGAAATGAACATTCTTACATTTTTTCCTATACCCTAGAAGTCTTTATAGTAATCAATAAAAGCAGTCTCAATATCAGTAATGGTGGGGCATTGATTTCCATCCATATCCTGAATAGATAAAATTTTATTTTGCAATCTCCTGGCTTCGATAATACTATAGAGGTACTTAGTATTATCATCCCCTTCCTTTATCCAATTTGCCTTTGCTTTCTGAGCCAGAAAGCTTCTTCTAGCCTCCTCCAACAATCTATATCTCTTAGAAGCCTCCTTCACTTCCTGTTGGTACTCCAAATTCAAAGGATCAGTGTGCATTCTTTGCTGAACATGAAACAAATGCATCTTGGCCACAGTAGCAGAGGTTTCAACATTAGCAAACCCACTATCATTAAGCTTCTTTAAAGGATGTTTAAGTAATTTAAGTTTTCTTGCCAGCTGAAACATCTTATAACCTGGGACATTGGTCTCCCAAATACTCTAAACTTTCCTGAAAAAATCCTCATCTTTACCCCACATATTAAAATATTTGAAATTACCTATCCTCCTTGGTAATGGACCACAGAGAGATAGTGCAAGGGAAATGGTCATACAATCCTTCATGACAGAATATAGTATTAGTATCAGGGAACTGCAACAACCATTCATCATTAAGCATAATCCTATCAATTCTACTAAAAACCATATCACCTGGTTCATGCTTATTATTCCAAGTGAAATAGGCCCCTTGAGCAGGAGCATCAATAAGGCCACAAGTAGCTACACAATCATGAAAATCCCTGAGCTCATAATTAGTCACCTCAGAGCCCAACCTTTCACACATCGCTAACACATTATTAAAGTCACCCATTACCAGCTAAGATCCAGTGACCATACTACTCATAGCAGAGAGAGAACTCCAAAGGGGAAGTCTCTCATGTACTCTATTAAACCCATACACTAAAGATAACTACCAACAAATTCCAAAAGGAATATAAGTAACTTTAGCATGGATAACTTGAGCCTCACACCCAATAACATCAATGCTATAAATGGCAGGATTCCATAATAGCCAAATCCTACCACCCTCATGAGCACTATTACTATGAATTAAACTCCAATTAGACCCTATGCCTTGATAGAATTTATTAATGGAACCAGATCTAACTCTAGTTTCAACTAAACCAAAAAGACCAATATCATTATTATGCAAGAACCTTTTAATATCAGCCTGCTTATTAATATTATTAATACCCCTAACATTTCAGAACCCTAGGCTACCCATTTTCAATAGTACGTGGTTCTCCTTCCATTTCCTCAGCTAGGATATTCCTTTAGTGAACTGAATGTTCCAATACATCCGTGAAAGTTCTTCTGCCACTTCCAATACAAATACCACCCTGCCTTGTCATCTTGGTAATGACTCTGGCTGGTGTAAAGGTTTTAAACCCAGCATGAAAGGGTGTAATCAGGTCTTCCAACTCTCCTCCAACACCCCTAGAGGGCATAGGATTGATCAGTTCAAGAGCATCATTACTATTATCCTCCACGGGAGCAACAGGCTTCACCACTTCATTACTCTGAGTTGTAGGAGCAGCCTTCCTGGGAACCCAAAATTTCCTTACAGGTGCATTCCTTTGCTGTTCTCCTTTCCTATAGTCCCTGGCAATATGACCCATAACCTTACATGTCATACACAGCACAGGTTTCCATTCATAATGAACAATGCGCCTATAAACCACATTAAGTTCATCATTAATTCAATTACATCAGGTAATTCAGTATCAACCTTCACTTCAACCATTACACGAGCATGTCCTAAGAAAGTTTTGAGAGTGGTATTACTGTCACAACGGACAGGTTTTCCAACTAATCCTGCANAAGAAAGTTTTGAGAGTGGTATTACTGTCACAACGGACAGGTTTTCCAACTAATCCTGCAATTTTCAATAATGCATTCCCCTAAAACTTCAAAGGTAACCCATAAAGTCTAATCCATATAGGAACTATATCCACAGCCTCCTTCACCAGTTTACAATCAGGAATTCATTCCTTAACAACAACAGGTTTGTTATCAAAGAACACGGTCCCAGATTGCAACACACGCAACTTCATTTCCTCTGTTTTGAATCTGACCAGAAACGTACCATTGGAGTTAAAAGAGATCTTATCATACTCACTAAAAAACACGAGAAACTGACGGAAATACTGACGGAATAAGAAACCCGTCAGTGAAAACGGGAAACTGATGGATTCCTGACGGAAATTCCGTCAGGAAAATGTTACTGACGGAAAATCCGTCAATAATCGTCAGTATATGTTGGCGCGTTGACTAAGTCAATGGCGGCAAAAAGTACTGACGAAAATTCCGTCAGGAAACTGACAACTACTGACGGAATTTCCGTCAGGAATTCATCTCCTATGTCCCCAAAATCTCAAATAATTGAGATGAAATTCTAACGGAAATTCCGTCAGTAAAGGTCAATATATTGACTTTTACTGACGGAATTTCCGTCAGAAAAAGTCAAAAGTTGACTAATACTGACGGAATTTCCGTCAGTAATTTCATTTGAATTTTTGTCAGACCTCAAATAATTGAAGGGAAATACTGACGGCATTTTCGTCAGTAAATGTCAAAGTTTGAATATAACTGACGGAAATCCCATCAGTTTCCCGAGTTTTTTACAAACTCCTGACGGAATTTCCGTCAGGATTTTTTCCTGACATAAAAAAAACAACGCGACACCTCTTCTTCATTTTCCCCAAATCAATTTTTCCAACTATCACCCCAAACCCGACACCACCATCATTAACTCCGTCGACCACCACCGCTGCCACCTCCGTAACCGCCACCTCCTTACGGTATGTTCTTTTCTTTCTTTACTCTTTTTCTTTTTATCTTTTTCCTTTCCCTTTCCTTCTCTTTATATTTTTCACTTCCTCCTCCACTCAGTTTAGCTGTCACCGTCGCCGCACGCTGTCGTCGCCACCACCGCCTTTTGTCAGTTTTCTGCCGCCTCCTCCTTCTCTTTATCCTTCCTCTTTGTTAGTTAAATAGGTATTTTTTTTCCCCTCTTTTTAATTAATTTTGTTAATTAGTTTAATTGATTTAGGATAAAATTTATTATGTTAATTGACCTTAGGATAGTAGCTATATAATATGTTTTTGTTGTTGGTAGAATGTTGTTATTGATGATGATGTTAGAATGTTTGAGTTAGTGAAAATGTTAGATTTTTTTTAAGCTAAAATTGTGAAATTATTGTTCACTTAGGTTAGTTAACCATTATTAACTATATAAAATGTAAATTGTTAGTTAGAATTAATGTTAATTAGATTAGTTATAGATTGTTAATTTTTGTAAAATGTTGGTTAATTAGAATGTAGATTGTTAGTTTTTCTAAAATGTTGGTTAATAGAATGTAGATTGTTAGTTTTTCTAAATATTGGTTAATGTAGGTTGTTAGTTAGATTAGTTATATAAATTGTAAATTTTGTTAGTTAGTTTTATTTTAATTAAAATATTGGTTAAGAGTCGTTATTGTTGTAAGTTGTGTTTTTGTAATTGTTGAAATTATTGTTTATATTGACCTAGTACCCGTTCAAAAATTACTCATTAGGAGTAATTTTTGA
>VHZZ01014169.1:7868-23446 GCA_009801015.1 Silene noctiflora | reverse complement strand
ATAATCCGGAACAATCCCGGTTAAGAGTAAAAAGCTTTTCTCACACTACCACCAACAATCCGGAATTATATTGATTACATCGCTAACTTCTGGGTCATTAGCCTCGTATTTTGAAATAACAAATTGAAAGTATGAAACTACACGTCTTGCATATGGAGATAAGGTAGGACAAGTACAACTCAACATATCTCTTGCGGCAATCAACCTGCGAGTTTCAAGCCGGCAAGGGTATGAAATCAATGATGATGACGCTTGGTTGACAAACCGGTCTGCTTCAAGCCTCTTAATCCAATAATTATGTTGATGTTCAATAGATGCTTTTATCAATGGGTGTTTATCAGCGGGAAGCCCGGCTAGAACTTCCTCCTCATCTGCAATCAATTTTTTTAGGGCCTCTTCGTTGTTGATTAAAGTTGGGTTCATTGCTGTCATGGGTGTGTTTCTTTAATTTTTTTGAATGATGATTTATTTGACCAATGAATGATGTTAATTTTTTGAGTGGCTTTATTTAAAAGAGTGGATAGTAACAATCAAAAATAAATAATATAGTAAGCTCTATGAATAAAAAAGAATTATTTATAGTAAATATATGAATTTGAATGGATACTAACTGTCACAATTCTCCATGCATATATATGCAACGATTAATAATAAAAAATCAATGGTCAAATCATGTATACTTTATATGGAACACGGTTTGGCTAAAACCGTTGTTGAATTTGACAACGGTTCTAGTAAAACCGTGTTTATTTGTTGAATTTAACAACGGTTTTATTAAAACCGTGTTTATTTGTTTAATTTGACAACGGTTTTGGACAGAATCAGTCCCCAAATGGCTGAAAATTTTGTGTTTTGGCAGCCCAATTTTACAAGACAGATGGTTAGCATAATTGCAAAGATTCCAAGGATAAATGACATCATATGGTCCCTTTTTTGTATCCAAAAGATGCCAAGGCAATTAAAGGAGCAAGGACAAGGCAAGGAGCAGCCCCTTACACGGCAGAATCAGTCCCTTATACTGTTTTATCTTGTTTTTTAGCTTTGTACTTTTGTTTTGTAGTCCTTTTAATTATAACCCTTATATTTGCTTTAAGATGTAAGGCTAAGATGTAATGTGAGGCTTTATATAAGGAACTCACAACCCATGTAAGAAATCAGATTTGAGTTATGAGAATATGAGATTTTATAAACTTCTCTTTAGTTCTTTGGCTATATGCTTAGAATAACCTCCTTGGCTTAGTGGTTGGAGTCCACTCGGTTTTGTTCATTTGCTTAGTGCTTTGAACAAGGCCACCCTCTATCCATTGGCTTAGTGCATTGGAAGAGTACTATTATAGGCTTAAACAAGCTTCCTAATCTTGTTTAAGTCATACCCAATACAACCCTCAAAACAGCCCTAAAACCGAGCCAAAATAACTGCATAAAACAGCCTGTTTTCGAGTTGCTTGAACCAAGATTTGAGCAAGTAATGGCGGGCCATTTTTGTAGCTAACGATCTTTATTCGGTCCTCATTTGATATGTCTAAGCTAAGGCCATGACGATTGTAATCATCATCTCCTTTAGGGCTCATTTTATCTTGTTTTTGTATTATTTTACCGTTTTTGTGTTGTTATTGCGCCATTTTTGTGCTATTATTGTGCCTTTATTTTTGGGATAATATCGAAAATTACGGTCCAGGTTTTATATATACGTTGTAATTAATTAATTAAAAAGTATTATTTATCCTATGCAACGGTTCATGATGAGCATGCATTGGTCAAGTCATATTCAAATACTGAGTATTTAATTTATACGGTTTCTAGTAAACTCTTATCTAATATATATACTAATTAATGAGAATGCATTCCTATTCTATTTATCTATACCGTTTCTAATACAACTCTTATTAAACTCCTATTTAAATTAGAACCCTAATTAAACTTCTAATATACACAACAATCTAAAGTCTTCGTTTGATGTAATTTTTCAAATCAAATTTCGTACTGCGTATGGTTTATTTTTAGTGATATTGTCAAAGAATTCCGGACTATGATTCCTAATTATTAGCAAGAACGATTTTTCTTTTCGTTTGATGTAATTTTTCCAATCAAATTTCGTACTGCGTATGGTTTTATTTTCCTTCTTGCTTCATTTGTTTAATTTTTAAAAACTCTAAAGAAAAATCTTAACAAAAAACATAAATAATTAATAAGCTTCAATAAAACTAATATATAATGCTAAAATTAAAAATGAAGACTTAATTAATTATTAGACTCCGGCGACGATGGGTAATCTTCATGAATCTCGACAAAGATCATGTCGACGATCGGAAATTCATTATTGCCCACAGGGGGCATTTTCTCCGTTTCCCATGATTGAGGCACGGTGGTAAGTTTGTGATGAGTCCTGTAATGACTCAACAGAAGATGATCAACATGGGTAGCAACCCATAGATAAGGGCCACTTTGTCTAACATCCGAATAGATGTTCGGTTTCCCCGCACCTTGCGCCCCAAATCTAGTCGCTAATTTTCTTGCCTAACGAAAACTTAGATGAGTGTCGATTGTGTCAAACTCGATAAAAGCAAAGCCTAGAAAACCATGCCTGCTTGTTGACACAGGGTAAACTCTTTTAACCGCCGTATAACCTACGTCATCATGAAGCCTTACCTTCATCCATGCTAAACCCTTTCCATTTTCAAAATGAACAAAGATATTATGCACAATGCAAGTGAAAGGATAGACGTAACGAGAACGTGATTGTGGCTCCGTTAACCCAGCCATATATATGTTTGATAAATTTAGAAAGAGAATTTTTACTGAAAGAGGTTAAGAGTAAATGTTGGATAAATTTTGATAAACAACTGAAACATTAGGACGTAATTATAGACCAAATTGAATAGTATAACGGCTATATATATTGTTAGAGTTATATCTTTTTGCATGCATTACAGGTCAAATAATGTTGATTCCCAAAAAAAAATTAATTCAAAAGGTAATAACGGTTTTGATAACACCGTTTTCCAAACACAAAATAACAATGGTTTACAAACGAACCGTTTTTAAAAAATATAACAACGGTTATGAAAAATCATTCATGATATACAAATAGAAAACGGTTGTCCAAAACCAGTTGCTAATAATCGATAACGGTTGTGAAAAACCGTTGAGAAAAATAATCTACAACGGCCATACAATAAACCGTTGAGGATATTAGACAACGGTTTTTCGTAAACCGTTGTAACCATAATTTTATAACGGTTACAAGGAAAACCGTTTCCTTATTCTTGCGCGCTTGATGTTTCCGCCAATATTTGGGCAATGGTTATCTATGTTACAGTATTGTATGCAGTAACCCGTTGTTATAGGATCGTTATTAATGTGCAGAAATTGCGTGGTGGTTGCGAGACCGTCTTGCGCTCGAGTCGCCTCTTGGAGCTTCCCACTCCAAGAGGGATGTGCACATTTAGGGCTTGAGTTATGGAGGGGCACATGTGGTTGAGACATGTCGCCTGGCAGGGGATCTAAGTCGCTCTCGGGCCCGGTACCACCGGTAAGTCTGGAGTACCTTTTTTCGGGCTGCGGTCCGGTGAGTTGGTGGAAGCGTTGCGATGCCGTCACCATGGTTGGTGATGAAGAGGATGTGGAGTATTGGTTGCACTTCATTAATCATCATGCCATTGTAATTAGCTAGTATTCTTGCATTCATATCATTATGTCAGACATTTATATTGTCGTGACTAACCAAGTGGGTTTTCAAATATCTGTGGTGATTCATATGGTGATTTCCGCCCATATGGGGAGCAGTGGTTTGACAGATTGCATTTACATTTCTAGGGGGCTCGGAGCGGTCTCGCCATAGTTGTCATCACTTTTAATATTGTAATTTTTAACTAAACTTAGACTTCACCTCATTTTAATATGGTTATATCATTCGAGGATTCGTGTTGAATCCCAAGACTTGTAAGTAATCACTTAAGTTAAACTTATATAGCTTCCTTTGCTTTGTTTTAATAACCTTGTCGTAAATTGGTCATTGTCGGAACTCCCACTACAAATCTTAGGAAACCTAGCCTTGTAGCACCTCCATGAGTCGGGGTGGCCTAGAAGAAGGCTCTCGGCTTTTGGGGGTGTTACAAAGTGGTATTAGAGCAACGATTTTAGAGCCCAAAAATTAATGAACTAAAGAATTTAGGTGTGTCAAATAAAATGAACCTGATTCGAGCGGTAGAGAACACGTTACAAGTTTGGGAGACGTCCCAAGGTTGCATCCTTGTTCCCTTGACTCGAGTCGGACACACCACGTGGGCAGTGGGGAATATTGATGTGCATGTAGGTGTTGCATGTTCTTATAATGTTGTTTGAAAGTCGGTTTCTTGGTTGTTACATATGATGTGATGGTGTGAGTAGTATGACCAACTTCTATGGAGCATGTGGATGTTTTATATGAAAGTGATGTGATTGCATGTTGAATTATCCATGAATAAGGAGTGTCATTCACGTGCTATTTGTTGTTGTTAGACACATATGTTGCTCCGTATATATGTTTGATTTTCGTTATGTGTTGAGAAACATGTCAAGTAGGATCATATGTGCGGCCATAAGAGTCGTGATAAGTGTGAGACCCAAATGGGTACACTTAGTCTAGTGGATAGGGATAAACTCGGCCGAGCATGAGGCACTCAACCGAGTAGGCCCTCCCACTCGACCGAGTGGGTGACCTACAGTGAGGATTTGAAATTTTGGGTTTTGCACTCGGCCGAGTAAGTGACGTACTCGACCGAGTGGAATCCACTTAACCAAGTGGAATCCACTCGGTTGAGTGGTTAGTGGCTCTCGACCGAGTGGGTGAAATAGCAATATGAGGCAACTTTTGTAAGTGGGTCACTCGGCCGAGTAAGTGGCGTACTCAACCGAGTGCATGAGGACACTCGATTGAGGGGCTGGATGGCAGACTTTGGGAGGCCCCTGGATAGAACACTCGACCGAGTAAGATGCGAGTGAGCTATCACTCGACCGAGTGATACCACTAACTCGGCCGAGTAACTCCAAAAGGTAGTCAATATTGTTTGTCTCTTTTGGTGAGACACATATTGACACTTGGACAACTACATCGGCTAGTATCGTTCAAAGGGCGCCAAAGTCAAGCGGCAAACACTTCGCCATTGGGAAAAGGAACGTCGAGGAAAATACTCATGTGGTCTTTGGTATATTTATTATCAATTCTAACCCTTGCTTTACCTTATTTGACTCGGGAGCTTCCCATTCTTTTGTGTCTAGAAACCATGTTTTGACCTTATGTTTGGGGGAGAGTAAGTCGGTAAAAGATGATGTGTCTTTACCTTTGGTTGAGTCAATCGTGTGTTCAAAATTGTACAAAGGGGGGTCGGTCATGATAGGGGGAGTAAATTTCCCGGTTAAACTTTTCGAGTTTCCTTTGGAGGGGTACGAAGTAGTTCTGGGGATGATTGGCTAAGTAAGCATAGGGTCAACATAGATTGTCACCAAAAGAAGCTTGCTTTGAAAAGACCTAGAGGTGTTAGGGTGTCATACAAGGGATACCTAGTCAAACCCAAGGTAAAACCTATTTCGGTGATGACCTTAAAGTCGTGTTTGAAGAAGGGTTGCCCAATGATCTTGTGCCATGCTTGGGATACGAGTGTGGAGAGACCGCAAGGTCAAGACATCCCGATAGTGAGGGAGTATGCAGATGTATTTCCGAAGGAATTGCCCAGGTTACCTCCTCAAAGAGAAGTAGAGTTTGGCGTGGACTTGAAACCGGGGGCGGGGCCAATCTTTAAGGCCCCATACCGGATAGGTCCAAGATAATTGGAGAAATTAAACAAGCAAATCTGCGAATTGGCGGATAAAGGATACATTAGGCCGAGTGTCTCACCGTGGGGTGCATCGGTCCTATTCGTAAAGAAGAAGGATGGGAGTTTGAGGTTGTGTATTAACTTTGAACAATGTCACCATCAACAACTAGTATCCACTGCCGAGAATTGATGACATGTTTGACCAATTAAGTGGGGTCGGTGTGTTTTCAAAGATCGGTTAGAGGTCGAGCTACCACCATATGAAGATTAAGGACGAAGACATACCAAATACCGCTTTTAGGTCGAGGTATGGGCACTATGAATTCGTAGTGATGCCTTTCGGATTGACAAACGCCACTGCCGTGTTCATGGACCTCATGAATAGGGTGTTTAGTCCGTTCCTAGATAAGTTCGTAGTATTGTTCATTGATGACATCTTAGTGTACTCAAACAATATGGAGGAGCATGAGGAGGACTTGAGGGTCGTGTTACAAACTTTGAGGGATCATCAATTGTATGCAAAACTTAGTAAGTGCGACTTTTGGTTGGAAAAGGTGCATTCCTAGGACATGTAGTGTCGAAGGAAGGGGTATCCGTTGACCCAACCAAGATTAAAGCTGTGTCCAAATGGGAGGCACCTAAGAACGTTGCGGAGATTCGAAGCTTCCTTGGTCTAGCCGGATATTACCGGAGGTTTGTGAAGGATTTCTCAAAGATTGCTAGGCCTTTGACGACATTGATGAGGAAGGAGAACCGCTTTAAATGGGATGGGAGTTTTGAGACGACTTTCCTAACTCTAAAGGAGCGTCTAACCACGACCCCGATCCTAGCCTTGCCGGAAGAGAGTGATAACTTTGAAGTGTAAACCGACGTTTCTAAGAATGGGTTGGGATGCGTGCTCATGGAAAATGGGAAGGTGATAGCCTATGCATCGCGACAATTGAATCCATATGAAGAGAACTATCCAACACATGACCTAGAGCTTGGAGTCGTAGTGTTTTCCTTGAAGATATGGAGGCACTATCTTTATAGAGCAACTTTTAAGGTGTTTTCCGACCACAAAAGCTTAAAGTACATCTACACCCAAAAGGAGTTGAAAATGAGGCAAATGAGGTGGATAGAGCTCATTGGAGACTACGGCATGGAGATGTTGTACCATGAGGTAAAGGCCAATGTGATGGACGATGCTTTGAGTAGGAAGTCGGTACACTCCTTATCTACCGTCTTGTCAATGATGCGGTTCAATGAGGAAGGAGGCAAAATGGGAATTCACATGATACAGAAGGGGGGTGGAATTGGGAACTTGACTCTTGAGCCCGAATTTTATGAAGAAATCCTAGAAAAGCAAGGGACCGACAAAAAATTCAAGAGTTAAAAGGAGCCTTGGTAAGAGGACAGGTTTCAAGGTTTGAGTTGCATGAAGAAGGAAGCCTTAGGTTCAAAGGGAGATGTTGCGTGCCAAAAGATAAGGAACGCAATAGGAGAATTATGGAGGAGGCCCATAGCACACCATACTTGGTGCATCCGGGTGGTGACAAGCTATACAAGGACTTGAAGAAGACCTTTTGGTGGTCCAACATGAAGAGGGAAGTGGCGGAATTTGTGGCCAAGTGTTTGACATGCCAAGAGGTGAAAGGAGAGCGCTAGAGGCCATAAGGTAAGGTATAACCTCTTGATGTGCTGGAATGGAAGTGAGAATCCATATCAATGGATTTTATTGTAGGGTTACCAAGAACTCAAAAGGGGAATAATATGATTAAGGTGATAGTGGATAGGCTTACCAAGTCGGCGCATTTCATACCTATGAAGGATACTTAGAGCAAGTTGGAGCTAGAAAATGCCGACCGGAAGAATGTGGTGAAGCTTTATGGGATCCCCAAGGACATCGTGTCGGATAGTGACTCTAGGTTCATTTTTCAGTTTTGGGAATAATTGCAAAACTCGTTGGGTACCAAGTTTTAGATGAGTACGACGTTGTATCCGGCAACGGATGGACAAACCGAGAGGACTATCCAGACCCTTGAAGACATGTTGAGAGTGTGTGTAATGGAATTTGGGGGAACTTGGGAAGAGAAGTTAGACTTGATTGAATTCTCATACAATAATAGCCACCATACAAGCATAGGCATGGCTCCATTTGAGGCCTTGTATGGGAGGAAATGTCGGAGTCCGATATGTTGGGATGATAGCACCGAGGCCATCATGTTTGTACCTCAAATGATCTAAGACATGATTGATCAAGTACATGTGATCCGGGAAAATATGAGGGCATCCCAATATAGGCAAAAGAGTTACGCCGATTTGAGAATGAGTGACATCGAGTTTCAGGTCTGTGACAAAGTATTACTTAAAGTGTCCCCAGTGAGAGAATTGATGAGGTTTAACAAAAGGGATAAATTGAGCCAAAAGTTCATAGGGGCTTATGAGATATTGGATAGGGTCGGGGAGGTAGCATGCCGCTTACCTCTTCCCCCGACACTTGACCATGTTCATAACGTCTTCCACGTATCCCAATTGCGGAAGTATTTTATCGATCCCTCACATGTGTTAGAGGCGGAGACAATCGAGTTGGATGATGTCTTGAAGTATGTAGAGACCCCTAAGGAGATATTGGATCGAAAAGTGAGAAAGACGAGGCATGGGGAGACGGTATTGGTAAAGATCTTGTGGTCCAACCACCAAATTGAGGAGGCCACATGGGAGGCCGAATAAGCTATGAAGGAGCGTTACCCCCACATTTTCGAGTAGGTAACGAGTTCGGTTACGTGGTCGTATGTAATACCCCGTATTTTAATGTGAATTATATCAATAGTTTACGTTTCATAAATAATTAAAGTTAAATAATAATAAATAGTAAAAAAATAGTAATGATCCATAATTACAATTAAGACGATAATTAAATAATGAAATAAATAAGTAAGACGAGATAATAAAATATGAGTCGGGAATTGATGTAGGGTCCGGCTACGTCTTGGGCTTCGTATATGTTTAAGGGAGTCGGGATTTAATAATATATTATATGAAGTTGCTTACGGTTTCCTAATTAAATAATATAATCTAATTTGACCTACTATATAAATAGAAGAGAGACCATGACCTAATAAGACTTCACAAATATGAAAATTTTAGAGGAAAAGAGGAATTTCAGATCTCGCAATTTGACCTAATCGATATTTGCCTCAAGGTAAGTTATACGACCGTCTCACAATTTCATGTATGCACCTTATAACAAATATAAATCGTAATCTAGACCACCATATGACTTACTTTGATCGTGACTTTGACCATGGACCAACAGGGGGTGGCCGGACCTCTCCTTGACCACCGTTGACCAGCAGGGGAAGGGTTGTTGTTAGGTTTTACGTGGCCGGTTGTGGCGTTTGCGCTAGGGATTGCACACAGATATTGAACCCCTTGCTTCACTCGTCTGACCTGGGTTTGGTATGGATGGGTCGACCATGGTGGTGGGGTTGGGGTGGTTATAGGCAGTGGTTCGCGTGGTGGCTGCCAGAATTGCGCGTAGTTGTTGCTCGTTGCCGTTTGTATGCAAACATGTGTAGATGACTCGTCTAGGCCATTTCCAAGGGGGGTGGATCTACTGTTAGGACCAACATGGGTCAGAGGAGACCACGGTGGTGGCCGCTAGTGATAAAGGTGGTGGTTTTGGGTGGTGTTGTCGTATTGCGGGTTTTCGGGTATCGTATCTTAAGACGAGTGTTGTCGTGGTTGTTGACTGTCATGGCAGGAGGTTGGGTTGACGGAGTTGCTGGGTGTAGTCGTCGGTATGGGTGGTGTTGTGATGGTTAAAGGTGGTATGGGGTGTTGTCGTGGTGGTGGTGTGTAGTTTTGGTGTCAGGTTTTGTGAACGGTTGTGCGGTGGTGTGTCGAATGGGATGGGGATGTTTTGGTAGCTGCTGGAGCGCGGGTTGGATGAACGTGGTAGTGACGGTGGTGCTACTACTGGTTGTGTATGGGTGGTCTTAGGCTGTTGTCGTGAGTGTTTGTGAGGATGAGCTTTGGCGTGGGTGTATAAGGGTATTGACATTGCACGTGACTAGTACATATTATTATATTATAATGTGGTTAGTCGTGTTTAATTTTGATATTCAGTTTTTGTTTTGAGACAGGTTTTGATATAATTAGTTTACGTAATAATTCGTAATTAGCTATTTAATTAATTGTTTAAAGTAATTAGTTTTAACTCGGGTKTTGTATCGTAATTAAAGTAATTAATTAATGGGCCTTGAGTTTATTTTGTGACGGGTTTTACTGTTGACTCGGGTTTGTTTAATTGAGTTGGGATATTTATTAGTTAATTATTTACGAGTCGGGATTAATCAATTAGTTGACTTGGGCTTTGTATTCGACTCGAGTTTTCATATACCGTAATAATTAATGATAATGGGTTATAAATACGTATATAATAATTAATAATGAATTATAAGTAAAGTATAGATAATTGATATTGAATAAATATTATTTGCAAGGTGAAGAGTTCGGGAGACGTGCCTAAATAATATTTGAGTCGGAAGTTGGTATTTGGATTATTGCGAAAAGGTAGGGATTATCCTACTCAACTGTTTAATTGTGCAATTGTAATTGTTGGTGAATATATATTGTTTTGTTAGTGAATGTATATTGTAATTGTTGGTGAGTGCTTATTATTTTTGGAATATTGTGATTACGGATGTGGAATTAAGAAATGGAGTTGAGATATTTATGAACAATTGTTGGTTACTTGAATTGAGTATTGATGGATGGGTATTGTAATTTGATGGAAGGGACCGACATAACGCTAGTCCTTGGTTGTTATTTGAAGATACCGATATACCGCTAATCCTTGTGTTTTATTGAAGGGACCGGTTTGAGCAACCAATAGTCCTTGTGGCGTCAGTTGATCATTAACCGCCCCTCAGAGTCTCTTCTCTAGTAGGCTCACTACGAGGGAGATGTGCACATTCGGAGCTGAGGAAGCGTTAAGACGGAGTTTGAAGGAGTGTGTGTGATTGGAGTATGTTGTGGATGGACGAATGGTATGGGTGCTATCGTAACCTTTGATTTTATAACTGAGCTGGATTTATTATTATCGTGTTGACTTTGTTATCTTTATTTATGTCGTTAATTATGTTATTTGTTTAGTCCCAACTCAACCTTGTGGTTGACCGTGTATTTGTGAACACCTGTGATGAACCAAATATTGGGGAGCAGTTGGATTTATAGGTACTTGAGTTAGAGGACTTGAGAGCTTACGGGATACAAGGCATGAGAAGTTGGACCATAGTTGCTGTCTAGATCACTTAGTCGATGAGAACGTTATGTTTATGTAGCTTATTTATTTCCGTTGCGTAGTAATTGTAATATTAAATTTTAAATTTAATCAGTTTTATATAAAGTACTTAGGTTTGTTTTACTTTTTTATTCACTACCTTGGTCATTCCGAGATAGTAACAGTCCTATTTATCTAGGAAGGCCTAGTTAAGGCTCTTGGATAATTGGGGGTGTTACAAAGTGGTATCAGAGCTCTACGATCCTCAGGCCTAACACCAATGAACAATAAATGAATATAGGATGTGTCTAATTAAAATGAACCCAGGGAGAAACTGTTTGGTGCCCCTTTAGGAATGGGATGAGTAGGGCCCCTCAAACCAAACCCATGCCCTCTCAGTTTTCAAACTGGATTACCTTGAGAGAAATTACGAGTGGGGTAATTAAAATGAATCTTGTTTTATTCTTTGAGGATCAAATGTTTGTTGCCTTAGAGTATAGATTACTAACCTTGTTGTAGGATGCGGATGGAAGTAAGTATGATGAGGTGTATTGAGTGTGGCTTACGGCTCTGTGCTGTATTAAATGTCGCATTGAAATATTTCGCAACTTTGATATTCATGTGAGATATTGGTGAATTGAATTATTAAATGTGTKTTATGAGAATACGGTTGGTAGTAGTTTTGGTTGGATTACTTGGATGCTAATATGTATCGATGGTTGCTTTATATGTCTGGATAATGTGTGATGTTGTGTGAAAGTAGTATCATGTCTAGTGATATGCGGTTATGTGAATCCCGAAACCATGTTATTTACTATATTATGAATTGATTAAACBTTTAATATGGAYGCTTTAGAGTATATGCTAGTCGTGTGTGAAGTGTGAGGACCAAGTTGCAATAGTATAGGTATAGGTGGGTGATTATGAGGACTTATAGCCTAGTAAAAGGAACCTAGAGACAAAACCTTATTTTGGTCAGATTTTTTACCTCTATTTGGTATAGTGCCCTTTAATCTCTGATTATCGTCTAAAGTTAAAAAAATTTATGGGTCATAACCCAGTAAGTTAGATTTCTAATGCCGTTGGTTTCATTCTTAAAAGTGTTACGGTTTGGGAGAAGTAAATGTTTTAGCGGACAGTGGTCAGATTACTCCTGTACAGTTTTGTGTTCGACCCATGTTTTTGTAAAAATTATCATTTGAAACGTGTTTATGTTTTAGGCATGATTTCAACTCCACTGTTTAAAAGATTCATATATGTTTTCAAATTCATAAGCCACGTTACAAGATCATATTTTGATATTTAATGGTGATTGTTACAAGTTGACCCAAGTTTTGGCAAATTGCTGATCAGTTTCTGTTTTGACCAACTGAACTGTAAAAATCTTTATAAAATGGTGATTCAAGATTTGGACTCGATTCTTTTTTTTTCATATGTTTCAAACTCTCTATATTTTCTGGAAAGTTGAAAAACTAAAGGAAAAGTTTAACGGTTATTTAATGGTGATTTTTGAAAGTTACAGCTTGAATTTGATTTCTGAAAACGCGAGTTTTATCAAAGTTCAATATAAGTGCTTAATCAACTCTTAACCTATGATAGTTGAGAGATATGAATGGCTATAGGGAGACCAAAGGAGGGATAATTTAGGATGCGGTCGACGATATATTGTCTTAATTGGAGGTTTTATAATGTTTTAAATACTAGGCTATCTTTCCTAGAATGGAAGCTCATTTTGTTTATTTTACTTTTATAGAACTATGACTCCAAAGAAGTCAACACCTACCGCTGCTAATATCACGCAAGAGGAGTTAGATCGAATCCTTTCCTTGAATAAAGCTTTGATGGCTTTAGTAAAGACCAAGGGGACAGTAGATCCATCAAAGATGAGTGCTATTATTTATAGGCATAACCCAAGCAAGTTTGACGGAATGGGGGAACCACATCTACTAGGTGAGTGGTGTCGAGAGTTTGACAATATCTTTGAATTGTTGGCTTGTCCAGAGGGAGTTCAGGTAGACCAGGCTGCATTTTATCTGAGGGGAAAGGCTGGGTTGTGGTGGAATAGGAGTAAGGAAACTATTAGGGCAGCAGTAGAGGAGAATGAGAGTGAGTATGTGAGCTGGGCAATTTTAAGAGGATCTTAGTAGCTACATTTATACCGGAACATGTTAAGAGTAAGATGAGGGCGGAGATTGATGCCTTTAGGATGACTAAGGATATGACAGTAGAGATTTATCATAATCAGTTTATGAAATTGTCAGAGTATGTTGCTAATCTCAATTTCAGTCTTGATATTTTAGCAATGAGATTTGAGAAGGGGTTAACTACCAATATTAAGAAAAAGTTTGTCGCTGTTGAGCCAACTAATATAGAGGATATTTATGAGAGGGCAGGGTAAGCTGAGAAAATTGCTGACATGTTAAAGGAAGAGAAGAAGTAGAAGGGGGAGAAAAGAAAGGCTTGGAGTACTGGTTAAGGGAGTGAGAGCGGTAGCAAGAAAGGAGGTGATGTAAAAGCTAGAGCTATCCCACTAGGAATTGGGAATGGAGAGGGAGCGCGAGTTGGCATCAATGGGAATCGTGCGTCATAGGTTAGGGTGTATAATTGCAGGGTGTGTGGTAATAATCATCCAGGTAAGGATTGTGAGGGGAAGTTGGTGAAGTGTTATGCATGTAACCGAATGGGACACTGCGCATATGAATGTAGGATTACTCCGAGGAATAGAGATGGAGGCGGAAATCAAAAGAGCTACAGGAATTTGGGTCAGTGGAGTAATCAGAGGAGTTTCAATAACAATAATGCTAATCAGGATCGCAACAACCTAGGAAATGGAGGTGATCAGAGCACGGGGGGAAAGTTAACAGCTTCTACAGTGCAAGGGAATGGAAGGAAGGATAACTAGTTACTAGGCATACGAGATTTTATTGCTTATTTAAGATATTTATAGTAATTAATAAAGTATTCCATGGGAAACTTTGGGACGAAGTTTTTTTTCAGGAGGGAAGAATGTGATACTGCTAAATTTTAAGGATTTATATGGCTCTGCCTATGTGTGTTTTGTGTGTTTTATGTGAAGGGTTTTATGTGCTTTTATATGTTATACGATTGGATGATAATTGTTTTTATAATAAGAATTGGTGTTGACAACATTTCCCTTTGGCATGCATAATGTCAGTTTGAGTAGTTGAGCGAATCTTATGATGTTGGTGTTGGTGTTGGGTGTTGATATATGTTTCGTATGTTGAACATGTTGCTCAGTTGTAATGATGTGTTGGGTGAACTTCGGGACGAAGTTTATTTTAAGAGGGAAAGACTGTAATACCCCGTATTTTAATGTGAATTATATGAATAGTTTACGTTTCATAAATAATTAAAGTTAAATAATAATAAATAGTAAAAAACTAGTAATGATCGATAATTACAATTCAGACAGTAATTAAATAATGAAATAAATAAGTAAGACGAGATAATATAATATGAGTCGGGAATTGATGTTGGGACCGGCTACGTCTTGGGCTTCGTATAAGTTTAACGGAGTCGGGATTTAATATTATATTATCTGAAGTTGCTTACGGTTTCCTAGTTAAATAATATAACCAAATTTGTCCTACTGTATAAATAGAAGAGATACCATGACCTAATAAGACTTCACAAATCTGAAAATTTTAGAGGAAAGGAGGAATTTCAGATCTAGCAATTTGACCTAACCGATATTTGCCACAAGGTAAGTTATACGACCGTCTCACAATTTCATGTATGCACCTTATAACTAATATAACTTATAATCTAGACCACCGTATTACTTGCTTTGATCGCGACCTCGCCATGGACCAACAGGGGGTAGCCGGACCTCTCGTTAACCACTGTTGACCGGTAGTGGAAGGGTTATTGCAAGGTTTTACGTGGCCGATTGTGGCGTTTGCACTAGGGATTCCACACGGATATTGAACCGCTTGCTTGACTCGTCTGACCTGGGTTTGGTATGGATGGGTCGTGGTTCTTGGGTCGACAATGGTGGTAGGGTTGGGGTGGTTTTTAGGCAGTGGTTCGCGTGGTGGCTGTCGGAATTGCGCGTAGTTGTTGCTCGTTGCCATTTTTATGCAAACATGTGTAGATGACTCGTCTAGGCCATGACCAAGGGGGGTGGAGCTACTTATGGGTCCACCGTGGGTCATAGGAGACCACAGTGGTGGCCGCTAGTGGTAAAGGTGGTGGTTTTGGGGGGTGTTGCCGTATTTCAAATTTTCGGGTATCGTATCTTAAGATGAGTGTTGTGGTGGTTGTTGATTGTCATGGAAGGTTGGGTTGACGGAGTTGTTGGGTGTAGTCGTCAGTCTGGGTTGTGTTGTGATGGTTAAAGGTGGTATAGGGTGTTGTCGTGGTGGTGGTATGGAGTTTTGGTATCGGTATATTTCATCAAGAATTTTTATTAGGATTATTTCATCAAGAATTTTTATTAGGATTATAACGAAATAATTAAATATGAAATACAAGTCATAAACGAAAGGCAAAACAAA
>VHZZ01014160.1:31654-45864 GCA_009801015.1 Silene noctiflora | reverse complement strand
TAATGTGATCGCATTATTGTTGAGGACACATACTCCAACAATAACCCTCTTAGAAAGATAATCCTTCCTGAAATGACCATATCCCTAACAGTGGAAGCATTTGATTCTACCATCAGTTGGTTTTGTGTTAGGTTTTGAGTTAAGGACTCATTTCCCTTTATCAGGGGTGGGCAAGGTTTCTGGTTTAGGTGTTTCACTAATCTTAATGCTAATGAAAGGTCTGAACATAGGCGTGGCAATATGTTTGGTGGTTGCAGGTTTGGTATTTTCCATTTTCTCAACTCTTAAGGATAGGTTAACAACATCATCATAAGACCATAAAGGTTGCATCCTAACCTTGCTAGCAATGTTCTTATCCAAGCCTTCTAAGAACCTAGCAATCCTTTGCTCAAGCTTCTCAGTTATCTCACATTGCAAGGTTAATTGCTGAAACTCCCTCAAATAAGACACAATAGACTTCTCATCTTTTCTAAGCTTGGACAAGTTAATAAATAAATCTTGAGTATAATTCTTGGCGACAAATTTACTCAGCATATTTTTCTTAAGTTTAGACCATGATCTAAGAGGTGCCTTCCTTTCTCAGACCCTTTGGTGTTTCAAATTGTAATACCATAGAGAGGCATAACCTTTGAGTTTTAAAACAACCACCTTAAAAGCCTTAACATGAGCCTATCCCTTGTACTCAAAGACTTTCTCAAAATCTCTAATCTATTCTAACAAATCATCATGATTAAGACTACCATTAAATTCAGGGATCTCTACCTTGAGGTGTTTGTCGGTGTGTTTAGGGATCTCCTCATAGGTTCTGCTGCTTTCATCTAAATCTGACCAATATTCCTCCTTCTGAAAAGGTTGGCCTGTTCCTGCTCCCAGATGGCCACGACCTCTTCCTCTGCCTATTGGAGGTGGTCTTCCTTTGGGCGGGTTTGGAATATTTTCTATGATAGCATTCAAAGCATTCACAATAACATTGATAGTTCCAGCTAATTGATCCATCTTCTGTTCAATTCCAACAAGTCTCTCCTCACTCATTAGGCTATTTTTGTATTTTTGTTATAGTTAGGGGAAAATGAAATCACAAAAATTATCAACCTAAGCTCTGATAACCAACTTGCAGTGTAAAACCCTAGGATGCTTAGGATTTTTAATTGAAATGCAATAGATTTTAAAATTTTGAATAAAATATCAAATGACCTCTAAAATTCATGAAATTTGGTGGTAATTCAGATTGTAATAAGTGGGAACTCGGATTAATATTTCAAAAATTTTGAAGCACTCTAGCTATTTTTTAATATTTCTGCAAACTGGTCTGACAGAAACTCTAACAGTGAAGAACATGCTGGAGCTATAATTTCTTAATTTGAGGAACTAATATAGTTGAGGCCTTAAACTTTAACAGAGAATTCACAAGAGGTTTAAAGAGAAAACTTAACAAATTTAGACTCCAAATCCACAGAATATCAAAGGATTCAAAGCTTAAAACTGGGCAACACACTTAGATCAATCCGCAGACAGGCATAAGACTGACTTGATTGTGCCAACAGACTATGATCAATTAACAAAAGCTTAAACACAGGTTAATTATCAAGCCAGGAATTAAACTTCAGCTAAGCACAGGTTTGAATGGTTTTGAGAAAAGTCTCAAGTTTAATTTTCATTTCAAAATAATCTGCCAGTTGTAGTGAAGGCACTGGTCCTTATATAGGACAGCTTTGCTTACAATGTGAGTAAAACTTTTTAATCCAAGGGCTAAAATCTCATCTAGGGTCAGTACAACTACCATAATTATCTCATCTAGTGCAGGTTTATTGCTTTGCTGAGGTGTCTTGCATCTTTCCAGGGTGCTAAAAAGGCCTCGAGCTTTCAACTAGTACTTTGTTTGATCAAATATGGAAATCTGCTTTTCCGGATAGTGACATTTATCCTACTCTTTGCTTTATTATTTTTCACTTGCCTGAGATTGAACTTGGCCTGTTTTAACCCTGAATTCTCATGACTTACTGTTCAATTGAGGACCTTATCAGCTGACCAAGTTGGCAGCTGATGGCTTGACTTTCTGAACCTTCTAGGGACCTGTGTTAGGCTTGTTTTAAGCTGAGGTTGGCTGGGACCTGAGTCAGGGTCAGGATTGTTGGTGCCTCCTTGGTCAAGTCATATTGGAGCCTCCCCGGGTTGAAAGGAGCTTGGCTCTTCCTCATATTCTGACTCCTCATAGTATGTACTTAGATCCCCAATATTGAATGTTCTATGCACACCATTGTCACCAGGAAGTACAATCTTCTAAGCGTTTGGACCAACCTTTTCAATGACCTCAAATGGACCCTCAGCTCTTGGCATTAATTTACTTTTCTTCTTGGTCGGAAACCTTTCCTTCCTAAGATGGATTCAGACTAGATCACCTGGCATGAACTCTTTCTTTTGCTTAGCCTGCTTCTTGTATCTATCATTTGCCTTTTCAATTTGTCTCCTGACAGTCTCATGGATTTCAACATCTGCTCAACCCTCTTCTTAGCATCATAATTCATCTCTTCATTAGGAATATTTGAGAGATCCAGGGGTACCAGAGGATTGACCGCATAAACCACTTCATAGGGACTGTGACTAGTGGCAGGTGAGGGAGCTTTGTTGAATGCCACCTCAGCTTGAGGCAACTTCAAGTCCCAATATTTTAGTGACTTATTAACAATTGACCTCAGTATTCTTCCCAATGTCTTGTTTGTGACCTCAGTTTAGCCATCTGTTTGTGGGTGGTGGGATGTGCTGAACAACAATCTAGTAAGGAGCAACCTCCACAGTGTCTTCCAGAAGTAGCTCATGAACTTAACATCTCTATCTGACACTATGGTCTTTGGGACTCCATGTAGCTTAACAATGTTGCTGAAATAGAGCTCAGCTACACTCACAACATATTCAGTCTTTCTGCATGCTATGAAATAAGCCATTTTGCTAGACCTGTTAACCACAACCATCACTGAGTCATTTCCTCTTTGAGTACTTGGCAAGGCCACTATAAAATCCATGCTCACATCCTCCCAGGGTTTTTTTGTCACTAGAAGTGGGTGTAGGCGCCTGCTTGAAATGAACTCTTGTCCCGCTGACACACAGAGCACCTGCTGAGCACTACTTGGACATCTCCCATCATCTTCTGAACCCTAAAGTGCCCTCCCAGCCCACTAGAACGGACTTCTTTGATTAATAAATCTCTGTTAGAGCCTCTTGGGACACACAGCTTATTCCCATGGAATAAGAATCATTTTTGCAGTCAAAACCTGGTTCCCTCAGTTTAGGTCAACCACTCTTCATACAAATATGGATCATCCTTGTACAGCTCTTTTATAAATTCAAACCCAATGACCCTTTGTTTCATGACTGTTAACAATGAGTGTCTTCTGAGCAGTCCATCAACAAAATATTTTGCTTGCCTTCCTTGTACTTGCTTAAAAATGTGAAGGATGGCAGGAACTCAACCCACTTAGCATGCCTGTGGTTAAGTTTGTGTTGGCCAATGATATATTTCAAGGCTTCATGATCAGAGTGCAACACAAATGGCTTATGCTTGAGATAGTGGCTCCAATGCATAAGAGCCCTGACAAGAGCATAGAATTCTTTATCATAAGTGGAGTAGCTCAATTTGGCCCTACTCAGTTTCTCACTGAAATAACCCACAGGCTTCCTTTCTTGAATCGAGACAGCTCATATTCCAACACCACTGGCATTACACTCTACTTCAAATAAACAATGAAAATCAGGCAACCTGAGGAAAGGTGCCTCACACAGTAATTTCTTGATCATTTTGACTGCTTGTTGAGCGTTCTTAGGCCACTTGAATTCATCTTTCTTCACACATTCTGTAATTGGGGTAGCAACAACACTGAAGTTTTTGGTAAATATTCCGTAAAAGGAATCAAGGCCATGATATCCCCTTACTTCCATGATATTGTTGAGGACTATCCAAGACTTAACTGCTTCAATTTTGTCTTGGTCCACAGAAATCCCCCTGCCAAACATAATGTGTCTTAGGAACTTCACCTCATCTGTCATGAATGTACACTTTTCCAACTTCCCAATCAGGTTATTGTCCCTCAGGGTCTTGAAATGAAACTCAAGATGACTTAGGTGTTCATCTGTTGTCTTGCTGTATATGAGTATGTTATCAAAGTAAACCAGAACAAATTTTCCTAGAAATGGCCTCAACACTTCTGTCATGAGCCTTATGAAGGTGCTTGGGGCATTTGATTGAACAAAGGGCATGATAAGCCACTCATACAGGCCATGCTTTGTTTTGAAGGCAGTCTTCTACTCATCTCCCTCTCTGACCCTCACCTAATGGTACCATTTCTTGAGATCAATTTTTGAGAAAACCCTGGCACCACTCAGCTCATCCAACATATCATCCAGCATAGGGATATTAAACTTGTATTTGACTGTGATGTTGTTGATAGCTCTGCTATCAATACACACCCTCCATGTGTCATCCTTATTAGGGACTAACAGTGTTGGCACAACAAAGAGGCTCAAATATTCCCTCATAAAACCTTTATTCATCAGCTCATCTATTTGCCCCTGCAACTCCCTTGTAGCATTAGGATCACACCTGTATGCAGGCCTGTTAGGGAGCACAAATCCTGGCACAAGGACAATTTGATGCTCAATGCCCCTTAGTGGGGTAGAGCACTGGCTTGGGTAATTCATCAGGGAACACATCCTGGTATTTTTATCTCAAGGGCTTGGCTTCTGCAGGAATCTGGTGTTCCTTATTCTCTACAGTTTCTTTAGACAGCAGCACAACAATAGGCTGATCTTGATATATTTCCCAGACCATTTTTGCCTTAGATATGAACAAGACTTCCTTGAGTCCTTCAGTCACACTAGGACTCCCATAGCTTTTCTGGTTGGGGGGTTGAAGAGTCAATGTAATTTTTCTGTTACCTTACTTGAAAGAATAGGTATTACTTCTCCCCTGGTGAATTGAGTTTTTATCAAATTCCCATGGCATGCCTAAGAGTAGGTGACAGGCATCCTTTGGTACCACATCACATAGGATCTCATCTTTGTACAACTTTCCAATTGAGATTGGAACCAGGCATTTTTTATCAACCTTGACCTCAGCTCTTTTGTTCAACCATCTGAGCTTATAGGAGTGTGGGTGCTCCTTAATGCTGAGATTTAGCTTCTCAACTAAGGTGATAGATGCCACATTAGTGCAAATTCCCCCATCAATGATTAGATTAAAAACTCTCCCTTGAATGGTACATCTGCTTCTGAAAATGAGAGATCTTTGGTCCTCCTCCAAAGGTGCTTGCTGAGAATGCATAACTCTCCATAAAACTAGATTATGGCCTGTGTCAGGGTGAATCATGACCACATTTTGGCTTGCTCCTTCCTCAACAACTATCTCAAGGATCTTCGAGGTCATACTTAATCATTCTTTCCCTTTCTCGTTCTTCCACTTCCATTTCTGTTATAACCCTTTTAGAAGGACAATCCTTCCTAAAATAACCATATCCTTGACATTGGAAACATTTGATTCTGCCTTCAGTTGGTTTTGGGTTAGGTTTTGAGTTAAGGACTTCGTTCCCTTTATCAGGAGTAGGGTGGGTTTCTGGTTTAGGTGTTTCACCAATCTTAATGCCACTGAAAGGTCTGAACATAGGCTTGGCAATATGTTTGGTGGCTGCAGGTTTGGTCTTTTCCATTTTCTCAACTCTTAAGGATAGGTTAACAACATCATCATAAGACTATAAAGGTTGCATCCTAACCTTGCTAGCAATGTTCTTATCCAAGCCTTCTAAGAACCTAGCAATCCTTTGCTCAGGCTTCTCAATTATCTCACATTGCAAGGTTAATTTCTTAAACTCCCTCAAATAAGACACAACGGACTTCTCATCTTGCCTAAGCTTAGACAGGTTAATAAATAAATATTGAGAATAATTCTTCGTGACAAATTTATTCAACATATTTTTCTTAAGTTTAGACCAAGATCTAAGGGGTTCCTTCCTTTCTCTGAGCCTTTGGTGTTTCAAATTGTCATACCATAGAGAGGCATAACCTTTGAGTTTTAAAACAACCACCTTAAAAGCCTTATCATCAGTATATCCCTTGTACTCAAAGACTTTCTCAATATCTCTAATCTATTGTAACAAATCACCAGGATTAAGACTACCATTAAATTCAAGGATCTCTACCTTGAGGTATTTGTCGGTGTATTTAGGGATCTCCTCATAGGTTATGATGCTTTCATCTGAATCTGGCCAATCTTCCTCCTCCTGAAAAGGTAGGCCTGTTCCGGCTCCCACATGGCCACAACCTCTTCCTCTTCCTCTTGGCAATGGTCTTCCCCTAGGTGGGTTTGGAATATTTTCCATGATCGCATTCAAAGCATTCACAATAACATTGATAGTTCCAGCTAATTGATCCACCTTCTGTTCAATTCTAACAAGTCTCTCCTCACTCATTAGGCTATTTTTGTATATTTGTTGTAGTTAGGGGAAAATGAAATCACAAATATTCTCAACCTAAGCTCTAATAACCAACTTGCAGTGTAAAACTCTAGGATGCTCAGGATTTTTGATTGAAATGCAATAGACTTTAAAATTTTGAATAAAATATCAAATGACCTCTTAAATTCATGAAATTTGTTGGTAATTTAGATTGTAATAAGTGGGAAATCGGATTAACATTTCAAAATTTTTGAAGCACTCTAGCTATTTTTTAATATTTATGGAAACTGGACTGACAGAAACACTGACAGTGAAGAACAGGTTGGAGCTATAATTTCTTCATTTGAGGAACATATATAGTTTAGGCCTTAAACTTCCACAGAGAATTCACAAGAGGTTTAAAGAGATAACTTAACAATTTTAAACTCCAAATCCAAAGAATATCACAGGATTCAAAGCTTAAAACTGGACAACACACTCAGATCAATCCACAGAGAGGCACAAGACTGACTTGATTGTGCCAACAGACTTTGATCAATTAACCACAGGTTAATTAGCAGGGCTGGACTCAAACTACAGCTTAGCACAAGTTTGAATTGTTTTGAGAAAACTCTCAAGGTTAATTTTTATTTCAAAATAATCAGCCAGTTGTAATGAAGGCACTGGTCCTTATATAGGCCACCTTGCTTGCAATGTGAGTACAAATTTTTAATCCAATGGTTAAAATCTCATCTAGGGTGAGTACAACTACCATAATTATTTTACATGGATAATTTTGGAGTCAATTGGGTAAAGTAAAAATTAGAAAAGGTAAAACAGGAATCAGAAAACACATTTGTCTCCTTCTGGTGTAGGTTTGCTAATTTGCTAAAGTGCTTTGCATCTTTCTAGGGTGATAAAAAGGCCTCGAGCTCTCAACTGGTACTTTGTTTGATCAAATATAGAAATCTGCTTTTCCTGATAGTGACATTTATCCTACCCTTTGATTTATTATTTTGTACTTGCCTCTGATTGAACTCGGCCAGTTTTAACCCTGGATTCTCATGGGCTTGCTGGTCAATTTTGGACCCTTCATCTGGCCAAGTTGGCAGCTAATGGCTTTACTTTATGAACCTTCTAGGGACCTATGATGGGCTTGTTTCAGGCCGAGGTTGGTTGGGGCCTGGGTTAGGGTCGGGATTGTTGGTGCCCCCTTTATCAGCTCCTGCTGCAGGACCCTATCTCTTTTGACCTCTTCTTTTTCTAATTTGACCTCTCATTTCCACCTACCATCTTATCTTCAACTCTCCAAAAATCCCCCAAATAATCCCCTCACCTTATCTTCTTGAATTCTCACCATACCTGGAAGATTTGATCCTCAAATCTTGTCCTTGTAATTATAATCTCCTTCCATTTTTCCGCTTGTCTTAATTAGTAAACTCTTATTCTTAATGGATTGTCGTATGGAATTTAATTAGGGTTTGGTCTAATTAAAAGGGGTTAATTAGAGGGTTAATTAGTATTATTGTTATTGTGGTATTATGTTGTTATAGTTAGTCATAAATTGTGTATGAGGAGACTTCGTTGAGGAGCGCTTCTAGCTTGGTTAGCTGATTTATGAAGATTAGCAAGAGGTAGGGATTCCCTACTTAGCTTTGATAGTATGAGTGTTTGTTTATACATTAGTTCTCATGAATTGCATAATCCATGTACTAATTGCATGATAACATGAAGATTTGTTAACTAGGGTTTCATGGCATATTAATGAGGATGTTTATTCATGTTGGTAGTTTAGTAAGTGAATTGGTATCATGACATCATCTATTGCATTACAACATAAATTTGGAAGGTTTTGTAATCAAAGGGTTGGTTCTTGTTAAGCATGTGAAATCTTGTCTTAAGATGGTTTATTATTGTGTGGTAATTCTTAATTTCCTTGTTTGCATATGTGGTTCATTGTGATTATTGGAGGTGTTTGATGGAGGTGGTGGATTATGATATGTGGTTGTTGAGGAGACGTAAGACGGTTGGGAGCCCGTCTTACTCTCGGGTAGCCTATTGGAGATTCCCACTCTAAGAGAGATGTGTACATTAATGGCTTGAGTTATGGAGGGACACGTGTGGTTGAGACACATCGTCTACAAGGGTTCCAGTTACCGCCAGGGCCCGGTACCAAGGGTGTGTCCCGAGTACCTTAGTTTACGGGCTTCCGTCCGACGAATTGGTGGCGATGTTGCGATCCTGTCACCGTGTTTGGTGTTGGTGAGTGGTGAAGTTGGAGGAAATGCGTTGTTACTTATCATTCCATTGCATATTTGTTAGCATTTCACATTCATATTACATTAGTGAGCATTTGTATTATCACGGCTAACCAAAGTGTTTTCAAAACGTCTGTGGTGAACCATATGATGATTTCCGCTCATATGGGGAGCAGTGGATTGACAGGTAGCATTGCATACACTAACTTGGAGGCTTGGGAGTGGTCTTCGTTTAGCGAGTCATCACTCTTGTTATCTAGCTTTTTGACTATCACTAGACTCCACTTTCATTTCGTTTTGGTTGTATTGTTTGTTGGAGTAGGTGTCCTCCACAATAGTGCGTCTACTTAATAAATATCATAAATGGAATATAATCAGGATATATTTATTATATACTAGTCAGTTGATCAACGTATATCGGTAACGTGTCAGCCGACTAGAGTTAGACGTTACTGTCGTGTGACGGCGGTGTTCAACTGATCCCTTTCGGCCACACTTATAGGATGCTCTAATGGAATAATTAATTATTTGTATAAGGATACAATTTAATTAATTTCTTTGTATAATATTGATTTTTAATTACGTCAAGTGAATTTATTTTTTGATGACAAATTATGAACTCGGGTCAAAGGAATTTATTATAACTATATGATAATTAATTAACTAATATTTGTAATATGTGTGTATATTGTGAGCCGGAGGTAATTAGTTAATAATATTTACAAGAGGTTGTAAAATTAACTAATGAATTATTATAAGGCACATTTTATATTGATAAAATGGTTAAATATCACTTAATAGTTAAGTGTACATTAGTATTTAACTAAGTATTATTTAAGTGTTAAATAATTAATTAAATTAATATTTAATTATATAAGATAATTAAATATAAGTCTTATAAGCTTTTGTGGGACAAATGTCGGAAATCGAAATGGACCAGACAGTCCACTATACCGTCTATTTATGGGTATTGGTGTCACCCATGTGAGTTAGGCATCCACCCACTAAGAAATGTATGTCATTTCTTTACATTTCATGGTATATAAATAGGCCACTATTTACATTAAGGGTTGGTTTTTAAGCCAAAAATTACCCTATTTTCTTCTCATTTTGGCCGGTTAGATTAAAGAAAAAAAAGGAAAACAATTCTTCATCTTCAACTCTAAAATCTTAATCTTGATCAATTCTTGATCAAACATCATCAAAAATTCTCATAATAATAATATACATCAACTAATATTATTAATGTAATAATATTACATATATTACACAAAGTTTATCCTATAAATTATCTAGTTAATAATCTTTGGATTCTTTGAGCTAATCTTGGGTGCGATCCAAAGGAGGTTTTCTACTTTGAAAACATGGGTTAAGAGGATCATCCATAACCTAGTAGATTGTTCAGTAAGACTACAAATTGTTGTAGTTCTTTAGCCTTAATATCAATGTAAGAAAATCTTTTTACTAGTTTGTTTCATATATCCTTTTGCATGCATGTATTTAGACCACATAAATTAAATTAGTATAATTTAATATTTATTAGAGTGTCTAATTAGGGGTCTATGACTTACAATTGGTATCAGAGCATTGTTAACTACATACATGTCATTTTATGACGGTTTTATCACTTTATACGATAAATTGATAAAAATGAAATTTTAATGTAAAAATTTGTTTTTGCGTGAACTTTTATTTTGCATGTTAACCTATTGTTCTTAAAATGTTAATGATCAATTTTCATAATTTGTGGAATTTATTTGCTAATTATTAAGTTATTTCGATTAAAACTGAGTTAATATGCATTAAAATTGGTGAATAGTTAACTTAAATTAGTTTCATGTTAATTCTGGCGATAAAATTTTTATGTAGTCTTGCATGCATTATTTACTTATAGTATGTGTTTAAAAAATTAATTTGATTAATTTTGCATGAGTATTGATTTTTAATAGTTAAAGTCGATAAAAAGTGATTTTATTGGTTAAAAACTCATTAAAACTTTTTCATGGCATTAGAAAATTATCTAAGGTTATATGCCTGGTTTATACATTAGATACATGCCTGGTTTATACATTAGATGTAAATTTTGAAATTAATTTGATTTATTTTTCATATTTATTGGTTTTTATGTGATAAAAATAGACCTTGCAAAACCCGGCCCAACTCGAGAAAACCGATCCGACTCGCCCGATATCGGACCCGTCTGTTACCCGATAATATTAAAAAATCATGGTACCCGAATTCGATCCACTTCGACCCAACATAACCCGATGCCTAGTCATATCCGTTAACCGACATAATCTGAGACTGATAACACCCGAAATGATTAAAACCCGACTAGAAAAACACCCCACTCGAATGAGTATCAAATAACCGATAATTACCTAAATGTCATTTAACGCATATAGCTTGAACTCGAAAACGCCCAAACTCACAAAATCTGACCAGATAAAAATTCGGATAATGGGTAAATACGTGAATATCCGATTAACTAGAATTTTAAGCAATGAGTTCTATGATATGTTTATATGTAAATAATTTTTTAATAAATAATTATATGTTTTTGATTGTGAATTAAAATCAAGTGCAAATTGATTGCCAAAAACAAGAAAACATTTGGCAACAGATCATTTCATTGAGTTCTTGTGCTTCAATTCATTTTAGTGGAACTATGAATGAACATGTGTGTGATGATGGAAATGGTCATAATCCATGATGGCATGAATGCACCATGCACATGTTCTAATAGTTTAATATTGATTATTTAATTTGTCGAGTTAGCGCCACTAATATCGAGTCTAGTTATTTTATCGCATTATTCTAATAAGTTTAGTTTTTGCCGATTGTTTAGTTTATTTACATTTTTATTAAGTAAAATGTACTCCCGCCGTCCCGGTCGATTGTTGTCCTTTGGTTTTGGCACAATGGCCAAGAAAATAGGAGGTCAATTATAAGATAACAAGTGGACCAAATTGGGTGTGAAGGCTTAAATAGCTCATTAAATGCAATCCTAAAATAAAAAGGACTACAATTGACTGAGACGCCCCAAAATGGAATTTGACCAGAAATGACATGGAAGGAGGGTGTATCAATGTATGTTGAATCATTTTCATTTAAATCAATGTTAAGCTTATTATTCCTCGAGTTATTAATCTTATCGACACAAAATCGAGTCGGGTTTAAGTCATTAATCATTGGATTATCAGCTGTTGGATTAGGTCGATTTTGCGCGCAATTTGTGGCTGAGTTAAGTTGAAGTATTGAACTTTATATAGCCCAAAATGAAGTGAAATAATTATAAAAATTAAGTTAACATAAAGCAAATTAGTTTAATTGAACGGAACTTATAAGAGCTTAACTTATAGGAATTTAAGTGAATAAGTCATGTTCTTTTCGGCTAAACAGAGTTGAAGTGAACTTAATGGAGTTGAACTGAACTTAATGGAGTTGAAATGAGTTAAATTAAAGTAAGGCCCTATTCTTTCTGGCTTAATTTAAACTCATTTCAGTTCAGCTCACCTTTATTCAGTTCAGTTAAGCTTCATTCAGTTAAGTTCAATAAAGCTCTTCACAAATAAAAATTACTTCAGTTTAAATGAGCTCTAATAAGTTCAGTTCAGTTCAACTTCTTACAGCCGAAAAGAATAGCGTCTTAGAGGTAATTTGTGAAGAGAAGAGAAAAGCTAAACTGAACTGAATTGAGTGAAACTGAACTGAATAGAGTTGAAGTTAACTGAAATGAGCTGAATTACGACAGAAAGAACAAGGTATTAGTTTCAGAAGAGAATAACTGAACTGAATAAAGTTGAACTGAACTGAAATTAGCGGAGGAGATTAACTTTCCTGAACTGAGCATATATGAGATGAACAGAACTGAACTTATATGAGCTTAACGTTTTTGAACAGGGCTTATAGAAACCTATTAGAGCTTAACTTTTCTGAACTTAACATATAAAAGCTGAACTTAATTTAAAAAAGTGACTTAAAGTAAAAAAATGGAATAAATGGTAAAAAAATTAAAGATATTTAAGAGTCGGCGACTAAAAGTGTAATGTGAACAATTAATTCGTATTGTTGTTGGGTTTTTAGTTAAATGACGAAGTGTGGATATTCTAACCCGATATTTACCGGTAAAGATTACTCATGACCATATATAGCCGGGAAAATTAAGTTTGAGCCAGTATGAACTGTTACGTGACATGAACCGGTAGAGATTACTTTTTACCCGACATTAACCTATGAAGAATAATTTTGACCCTATATGAGTTGTTACATGACATGTTAGAATAACTAACCAGGTCTGTAATAACCGAAATTCGGGCAAGACATACCCATTCTAACCCGATACTCGAACTATGTCATGACCCAAAATCGCCTGACCGAACTCGGTTCGACCCACCAGCGCACATGAGCCGAAAATGTAACACCCTCATATACCAAGGTCCCTTACCAAGACCATCTTAGCATATAAAGGTGTTACCATCTCGGTTACCCGAGGTACAGTAGATCAAAAGAAAACCATTAAGAAGCGACATTTAACGATTAAAGTTTAAGTGATACAAATCCAAAACCAAAATTCCTCCAAGTGAGGTACAACCGTCTCAAAAACAGAATACTAGACCAAAATACCAAGAGTACTAAAACCAACTATCATAAGCACAACAGAAACTAGCTACGCGACTAAGTGATGACTCCATCCCCATCAACCTGCGAATCATGCAAGATATACCTGCCAATCAACTGCTCACCACCCCCGAATGGATTATCACAGATACAAACACAAAACGAGGTCAGTTACTGCATAATATAATAAAGCAATCATAATATTACATCACCCTCCTCCAACATCACCAATATCATACATTTGACTACACACCAAGTGTGTAGCCTTGCCAGTGGGGACCGCAGCCTTTACAACCTAAGCCTCACTCACATCATAGAGTGTAAAACTCATGATCCTTAATGTGCACACCCCCCCCCCCCTTGTGACGGGAACCACAAGGGGCGAACAAGGGCTTGAAGCCATTCCCGCAAGTGGACTCCACTCAGCCGAGGGCGCACCTAGGAAACCACATACATCAAACACAACCATAACAACAATCATACCAACACAGTAAATACAACAGGAGCCACTGACCAGGCCACAAAAAACCAGGAGCCATGCCACAATCACAAGGAGCACACACCAGAAACCAGTCCAGCAGAGCCTGTTTTAGTGGCCAGTAGGTATGACTACGAGCCCAACCACCAGTTTCCACCATGGCCAGCTGGTTGGCCACTAAAGTAGGTCCAAAAGGTTCCTAGGGAGCCAAGCCCAATTTGAAGGTAATCTTGACTCTCAAGATAAAACATATCCAGAATATGTATACATTTAATTTAGTCATAAAATTAAATATGAATCTTATGCATGCAAACTAATTTTGAATAAGAAGAAAACCTTTTCTTACATTGAGTGACTTGGAATAATGGGCACTAGTAAGATCTCCTTCTTACTAGTTCTTGAGCTTTCCAACAATGGATGAACAAAGATCCAAGT
>VHZZ01014157.1:16931-28044 GCA_009801015.1 Silene noctiflora | reverse complement strand
TAGGTGTTACTAATTGGAAGGGCTTATCTCAATATTTCAAAAATGTGATAGATCTTGTCAATTTATTATCAATTCCCTTGAAGTGAACTAAATCAGCGAATTCTCAATAATTTTAATTGACAATAGTCGAAAACAAATATAAATGCATGTAATTGCGATTTTGCATGAATGCATAAATAAAAACACATGCAAACTAAAGTTTCTAGTATGACCTCCTAATCTGGTTAATCTAATTAACTATTACAACTTCATAAACCAACTCCTTGGTCCCTTGAACTTCATTGGAACGCCTTCCAATATCGTCATGATCTTTTGGAAACTCCGGTCTTCATCGGAACTCCTTTCCGATTGGAACCGTCTTGGGATTCACCGGATAAAAATAAACTAATAATAAATTATAAATTACATTGCATAATACTATTATACATTTGTAAAATAAAATGAAAATAATTCTATTATTATTACAAAACGGCGATTCGAGATCGCAATTATTTACAAACCAAATCGGTATTCCCTTACATTACGGGTAATACCAATTTAACTACTTAGGCCATACTAGACAAATTACATGTATGAATTACATAAATTTAAATGACATTCATCTAAAATATGAAAAAATAAAATCATATTTAAACATGCTCCAAAAATGCCAAATCGCCCTATAAACCAACATTTGATATAAAGCTCGAATTAATGGTTAATTAAGCGATTTTTAACCATTAAAAATCATAAAATAGTACTTATATCAAATTTAAGCACAAAGTAACTTCCCAAACTGTTTTGGGACTCAAAAATTAGTCTTCACTAATTTCTTGATGATTTCATGACAATTTATGAATTATTGCTAGAGTATTTTGTTGAACACTACCTAAAGTTTAGGGTACTTTGTGAAGAACTACCTACAGTTTATTGTTTGTGAAACACTACCTAATATTTAGATTTTGTTTGTCAAGCACTACCAAAATCATTATTCAAGCATAAAAATGTGAAAATAAGCGATTTAAACTTGCCGATATCATAGCTTAAGAGTTTATTTTACTAAAGCATACTAATATTTAACCTAAGTTACTAAGTTTCATCTTATTTTCCGCAAAACAACCTTAATTATCATCGACCTCATCATCCATAATCACCTTCATCCTAGTGACACACGAGCCTATATTTTAGAGAAGAGGTTAAACATTAGTATAGTTTAGCAAAATAAACTCCACGACTATGATATCGTCAAGTTAAAATCGCTAATTTTGATCTTTTCATGCGTAAATAGTGATTTTGGTAGTGTTTGAGAAAAAAAATCTAAACTTTAGGTAGTGTTTCACAAAAAATAAAATTTTAGGCAGTTCTTCGCAAAGTGACCTAAACTATAGGTAGCGTTTGACAAAAGACTCTTATTGCTAATTAAAACATATTAAAACATAACTTTTATGAAATAAATCCAAATAAATAATCAAATTATAAAAATTTGACAATAAAATTTTTTATATTCTGAAACATTTACAGGACCATAAGAAAAATTCAAAAAAATTTCCATAATGTTTATTTTGTATCAATCATACAAAATAAAACACGGTTTTTGTAACTTTTACGATTTAATTCTAAATTACATACAAAATTAATAAATTTACAAAATAAAAACTTATCATATTCAGGATCAAATTCCAAAACCCAAAAATACAACAAAAATACAGGAATTTTAATTTTTTTATCAAATACACAATTTAAACATGGTTTTTCGCAATTTAAACATATTCATTCCAAATTAAATCTAAAATTTCGAAATATCACCAAATAAATTTTATTAATATTCGGGAACATTTTCCAGAACCTAAAAAAGTAAAAAACTTTATCAAAAAATTCCGATTAAAATATGAGAAAAATATGGTTACAATTCATCGGTTTTATCGCATAAAAACCAATAAAAATTTTTAGGTAAGAATGTATAGATGCAACAAAAAATTTTCATGCTAAACCAATTTAACACAAAAATTTCAATTTTATAAAGTCATCTTACAACTCGTTAAAAAAAATTGAAACTCGATATGCATGCAACAACAAAGCTCTGATACCACTTGAAGGTCCTAGACCCCTAATTAGACATTTCTAATTAGCTAYTAAATTACTTGTTAATTTAGTTTCTTTAAGATCTAGTACATGCATGCTTATAAAATGACTTATAAGATCATAAAAATTAAATTTCCTTACATTTGTTTTAAGAAAAATGGGCACAAAGCAAGGACTCCTTCCCTGTGTTGTTCTTGAGCTTTATTGTGATGGATGATCCTCCAAGACCTCAAATTAGAAGTCCTCCTCTTAATTGCACGCAAGACTAGCCCAAAATCTCTTACTTTCATTAACTAGATAAAATTAAGAAAACACTTGTATATATGTAATATTATTACTTTAATAATATTAATTTATTTATAATATTGATGTGTGAATTTTTTTTGATGATGAAATTTGATCAACTTTTGATCAAGTATGGAGTGAAAAAGATAATGAAAAAGAAGTGGAAAATGGTGTATTTTTCTACTCAAAATTTGGCCTTATAAAAGTTTTGTTTTCCTTAAAAAAAACTTCATGACATAATGTGTATGAATAGTGAGGTATTTATAGGAAATGAAATGTAAAAAAATGAAATCCAACAAAAGATAGTGGGTTGTTGGCACTACATATATGTATCACACACAATACATATAGTTCATTTGGTCCATTTCGGTTTCTGACATTTGTCCCACAAATGCTTACAAGACTTATATTTAATTATCTAATATAATTAAATATTAATTTAATTATTTAACACTTAAATAATATAAATTAACAAATAATGTATAATTAACTATTAAGTGACATTTTACCATTTTATCAAATATAAATGTGTCTTATAATAATTAATTAGTTAATTTTACAATCTCTTATAAATATTATTAACTAATTACTTCTGCCTCACAATATACACACATTACGAATTAATTTAGTTAATTAACAATTAATTACTAAATTCCAACTAACAATTATTAATTAATTATCACATAATTAAATAATAAATTCCTTTGGTCCGAGTCCGTAACTCGTCATCAAACAATAAATTCACTTGACTCATGAAAAGTCATTATATACAAGTTACTAATTATATTATATCCCATATAAATAATTAGTCTATCCATTTGGGCATCGTCCTATAGGTGTGACCTCGAGGGATCAACTGATCACCGCCGTCATATGACAGTAACGTCAAACTCTAGTTAGCTGAGCGTTACCGATTTACGTTAATCAGTTGACAAGTATATTAAAACATATATCCCGAATATTCCTTTGAGATTTATTATGTAGACGCACTATTGAGGAGGACACTACTCCAACAACCAATCCCCCCACATATATACCCACCGGCTTTAAGGGGTTACTTGACAATTTTTGAAAGTGGTGGGCTAGGTGGTGGCCAATATTGATGTCAAACTTGGCGGGGGTTTGAATAAGGTACGAGCCCAAGATTTCTAGCTCGTCCGTCCTAAATGTGTGANTAGGTGGTGGCCAATATTGATGTCAAACTTGGCGGGGGTTTGAATAAGGTACGAGCCCAAGATTTCTAGCTCGTCCGTCCTAAATGTGTGACATTCATCCCGTCCAAAGATTGTCCACCCAAAAAATCGGTGCCAAATGAAGATGGGAGCATTATGGCACATATTAGCGGGTCGCTTCACCCCCTTACGATCATCTAACCCCGAAATAATCTTCCACACTCTCCCATGTCCAAACTCCTCGGGGGGCTTGTAAGTTTTATGGATCTTAAGGCCGAAAACCTTACAAAAATTTTCAAAGGGAAGGTTGTAGCTATTGTTTAGAAGCCGAAAACTCACTTCCCTCACCATCCCCATGTTTCTTTTTTTTTTCTCAAGGGAAAATGTAGACAAAAACACCCTGTAAGACGAGGGTAAGTCTTTCTATGCATATCATAATGGCTACCCATCCCAAGTCCCTTAAAAAACTCTCTAGTCACCTTATCAAGGCCAATAGCTCTTATCGATTGACTACAAATGAAACGGGAATGGGGGAGAGGTCGACGCTTGAAAAATTGAAATTTACCTCGGTGGATCTTGTCCACCAAAACAATTTTCAGGAAGTCCTCGTCCGGGCCTACCTCGGTGCTCACCTCTAGCAACCTAGCCTCAAGTTCAGCTTCCATGCCCGCTCTAGTGCGTTTTGGAGGCATGGTGATGAAGAGAAATGGAGAAGGTGACTAAAAGGGGGTTGATGATTGCTTGTTAATGGAGGTATTAGAAGATTTAGGATGGGTAGATGGAGATTTGATGAAGAAAAATGAGAGTTTATGTTGTTGAGAGAGAAAGAGATGGGAAAAAATGAATAAAAATTGGACCTAATTTGAAGCGAGACAAGGGGTCGCAGCCGTCTGGGGACCGGCTACCGGGTGACCGGCTGGGGCTTCTGTCAGATTTTCGAAAATTTTGCATTCTGATGTGCTCGTAGCCGGTTGTATGGTAGGCAGCCGGTTGACCGACTGCGGCACCAGATATGTGTTCATAGTCGGTGAGTCGGCTGCCGGCCTACCGACTATGGATCCATTCCTTTACATTTTTCGCCAAATATGGGTAATATAGGTGTTCCCAGCCGGCTGGCCGACTGCCGGCCTACCGGCTGTGAACATCCCTTCTCTCAACTTCTACTGGAAACACTAAGGAGGAGGTCATAGCCTGCTGGTCGGCTGCCAGCCTACCAGCTCTCTCCTCCTCTCTCCTTCCTTCAACTTTTTTTCATCTTGCTTCTAGTGTAGTCGTAGCCAATCTGGGGTCCGGCTGCCTGCCGGCTTGTTATGGGTACCTGCACATGTTTTGCATAAAATTTTCAATTAACTCTCTGATGTGCTCTCAGCTGGTCTGGGGGCTGGCTGGGGCAACTGCTTCAAATTCTTCACTTTTTTTCTTTTCTTCTTCTTTTTTGTTTACCTAAAACAATTTTCGTACTTGGCCCAGTTTTTTCATGTTTTCCGCCCTCCCAATCCCGGAAATTCGCCACGGGATTCGGGCCAAGCATATAACAAGTATTCTTCATAAAGTTTTTCAATCAATCAAATTACAAGGTCAAAACTCCCATTGACCATTCCATACTCAAGCATGAGCAATCCAAACACTAACATGTTCTATTCTAAATGCATGATATATACAAATGGTGGTTATGGAGGAACTCCACCAAACCATCAATGATTCAAGCTTGAAATTACTCATCCCCCAAGGACGGGGGATCCTCTAGCTCAACTTCACCGCTAGAATCGATTGTTTGACCCTCATAAAAATACTTGACAAGTTGGCCATTGGCTTTGAAGTGCTCTCCTCTTGCATTTTTCAACTCATAGTAGCCATGAGGGTAGACGGTGACTACCTCAAAAGGTCCCGACCACTTTGATCTCAATTTTCCGGGAAAGAGCTGAAATCTAGAGTTAAACAAGAGTACTTTGTCACCAACATTTATGTCTTTCCTCACAATTTTCGAGTCATGCCAGTGTTTGGTCTTCTCCTTATAAAGCCTTGCATTCTCATATGCATTCATCCGGAGCTCATCAAGCTCATTGAGTTGAAGAAATCTCTTGGTCCCCACGACATCAAGGTCATAATTAAGCTCCTTGAGAGCCCATCTTGCTTTATACTCCAACTCATAGGGTAAGTGACAAGATTTGCCATAGACTAGCCGGTAGGGTGTGGTGCCTAACGGTGTCTTATAAGCGGTCCTTAGAGCCCAAAGCACGTCATGAAGTTTAGCACTCCAATCCTTTCGGGTATTGTTCACTACCCTCTCTAAGATCGCCTTGATTTGCCGGTTCGACACTTCCACTTGGCCGTTAATTTGGGGGTGATAGGCAAGTGCCACCGTGCCTAACACCGTACTTCCTGAGCAATCCATAGATTGTACGGTTGACAAAGTAAGAGCCCCATCACTAATTACGGCTCTCGGAACACCGAACCTTGGGAATATGAATTCTTTGAAGAGCTTTGAAACGACCTTTGCATTATTTGTAGGAGCGGCAATGGTCTCTATCCATTTGGACACATAATCCACCGCCACCAATATATTGGTTTCCATAGGACGTGGGGAATGGTCCCATGAAGTCGACGCCCCATACATCGAATAATTCAATCTCTAAAATGTTGTTCAACAGCATCTCATCTCTTCTACCAATATTGCCTCTCCTTTGGCACGAGTCACAAGAGTGGACAAAGGTATAAGCATCCTTTGAAAAGGAAAGGCCAATAGAATCCACAATGAAGAACCCGAGCTTGAGTCCCATAAGTGGACAAATGACCACCATATGTCGTTGAATGGCAAGCTTGAAGGATTTCCTTGCCCTCTTCATGTGTTACACATCTCCGAAAAATACTATCATTGCATCTTCTATAAAGGTATGGATCTTCCCACACATACCTCTTGGCATCATATTTGAGCTTTCTTCTTCCTTGATGGTCAAATTCCTCCGGAATAAAGTCACTAATCAAGTAGTTAGCAATGTCGGAATACCATGAAAACGAGTTGGTGATTGCCATAAGAAGCTCATCGGGAAACCATTCATTAATAGGAACACCAACATCTTCATCACCTCTAGCATCTTGTTTCAACCTAAACAAATGGTCCGCCACCACGTTTTTGGCACCCACCTTATCCTTCATCTCCATGTCAAACTCTTGAAGTAACAACACCCAACGAATTAACCTCGGTTTGGCTTCTTTTCTCACCATCAAGTGCTTCAATGCGGTATGATCCGTAAATCCAATTACCTTAGAGCAAAGGAGGTAAGGTCTAAACTTCTCAAAAGCATAAACCACCGCTAGCATTTCCTTCTCGGTGGTGGAATAATGACATTGGGTGTTGTCCAAAGTCTTGCTCAAGTAGGAGATAACATGCACCTTCTTATCAAGTCTTTGACCCAATACCACCACTATCGCAAAATCGCTTGCATCACACATCAATTCGAAGGGGAGGTCCCAATTTGGGGGTTGCACAAAAGTAGCCAATGAAAGGGCTTGCTTAAACCTATCAAAAATTTCAAGGAAAACATGATCAAATACAAAGGGAGTATCCTTAGCAAGAAGTGAGGTGGGAGGCTTGGCTATTTTTGCAAAATCTCTGATGAAACAACGATAAAAGCCTGCATGACCCGAGAAACTCCTCACACCCTTGACATTGGTGAGTGGGGGAAGTTTCTCAATCACCTCTAGTTTTGCTTTGTCCACTTGGATCCCCTTCTTAGAAATAACATGACCTAGAACCACTCCCACTTCCACCATAAAATGGCATTTTCCCAATTTAATTTCAAGTTGTACTCAATGCAAGTTTGGAGAACTTAGGAGAGGTTCTCTAGACAATCATCAAATGAGGTGCCATGGACGCTAAAATCATCCATACACACCTCCATAGACTTCTCAAGATACTTAGAAAATATGGACATCATGGCTCTTTGAAATGTCCCGGGAGCATTTCAAAGTCCAAACGACATTCTTCGATATGCGAAGACACCATATGGACAAGTGAAGGTAGTTTTTGCATAGTCATCCGGGTGGATTGGTATTTGGAAAATCCCGGAATAACCATCAAGGAATAAAAAATACTCATGGTTAGCAAGTCTCTCGAGAATTTGATCAATAAAAGGCAAAGGAAAGTGATCTTTGATTGAAGCGGAATTAAGCTTTCGATATTCTATACACATCCTATAACTGGTAACCGGTCGGGTGGAGATGAGATCACCTTCCGCATTCTCAACCACGATAATACCACCCTTTTTGGGGACAATTTGAACCGAGCTAACCCATTCACTTCCAGCTCGAATAGATAATTCCGGCTTCAAGCAACTTATCGATTTCCTTATGCACCACCTCCATGAGCTTTTGGTTCAACCTCCTTTGGGGTTGAGCGGAGGGGGTCTATCCATCCTCTAGTGTTATGCGGTGCATGCACACTCTAGGATCGATACCCGTAAGATTTTCAATGCTATACCTAATTGTCTTTTGTTTATCTTTAAGGACAATCATGAGTTTCTCTTTTTGTTCCGCCGTTAGATTAGCATTGATAATCACGGGGTAAGTCTTATCATCATAATAAAAGCATAAGCAAGGGAAGAGGGTAAAGATTTAAGATCTACCTTGGGAGAGTCCTTCCTCTCATCATCAAGCAAACTTGATGGTGGAGCTTCAGGGCCCTCTTCTTGCTTTCCTCCTTGGCACTTAACTTTAGCTTCATGAATCACATATTCCAAGGTGTCTACCGTATACACACTCTTAAACATCGGTTGAGACTTGCCCCGGTCAATGAAAATTCCACCACATTGTCTCCCACGGTGAATGTGAGCTTACCTCTCCTTAAACTAAAGTTAACGTCACCCGTTGCCAAGAAAGGCCTCCCAAGGATGATAGGAGTTTTTTGGTACTCCGGGATGTCAAGCACAACAAAATCCGTCGGAATATAGAAACTCCCCACTTTTACCGGGACATCTTCAGTTATACCCAATGGATATTGCACCGATCTATCGGCAAGTTGTAGTGTCATAGAGGTTGGTACCATGTCTTGCATATCGATCTTCCTAGAAATGGGTAGAGGTAAGATGTTAATGCTTGCACCAAGGTCACAAAAAGATCTTTCCACACTCATATGCCCAACCATGCAAGGGATAGAAAAACTACCCGGGTCTTGCAATTTTTCGGGCATTCGGTTAAGCAACACGACACTACATTGGCCTACCATTTGCGGGCACGTTCTCACGAGTCGTAGTAAGAGAATGTTTTGGCTACTTCTTATACAAAAACACCCGTTCTTCAAATGTGTGACGAGTGAAAAATGTGAGGATGTCATTGGCCTAGGTCCTCTTACTCATGGGTCATAGGTTGAATCTTGTGGTGGTCTTGTAAATCTTGGAGAACTAGCTCCGGTTTCCCTTTTTCCCGCTCTTGAATTGGTTTCTTGAGCTTTACTGGTCACCATAAGGTTGCTTGAGCCATCTTTAGGGGGGTGGCACCTCCGTTGGAACCTGAGACGATATTTCCTGACCAAAACCATGTTTTTGATATGAAACAAAACGACCACTTAGATGAGGAAAGTGGTTTGAAGTTTTGTGATGCATTCTATGCCTTGTTATATGCTTAAATGTTTGGATGTCTCGAATTTTCCGCAAGCCCCCACTTTCCTTACAAGGGAGCACATACCTCATTGTGTTTCGCCGTGAGTTGAAGGGACGGAGGAAGCCCGTTAATTGCCTTCCATCGGATAGTATTAGCTTTAGTTTAGTTAGTCGTAGGGGTAAATAAAGGTTACAAAGTTTTCTCTCTTACTCAGGGACGAGTAAGACTTAAGTGTGGGGAATCTTGATGAGTGCTTATTTTGGTCACTTTCCTTACTTAATTTCTTTACATTCTAATCCGTTTCACACGGATTCGCGTGCCCTTATGTTCATTTTGCCTCCCAATTTCCCGTACTATGATTTATCGTCTTATTCTGTAGATCTCGAGACGGAAGTGAGGAAATAAGAGCAAAAGGGTCGGTTTTAAGACTTAGAAGAGAAGAAGACGAAAAGGAGCGGAAGAAGGGCCCCTAGCCGGTCAGGCACTGGCAGTCGGCCAGCCGGCTAGAAACCACCCTACTTGGCCAAATGAAGAGGAAGTTACAGGACCTCCCAGCCGGTAAGCCACCAGCAGCGGGGCAGCCGGCTGGGAGTGCAAGGAGATTGAAGACTTAAAGTTTTGGAGTGGAAATTACAGAAACTTCTCTGCCGGTCAGTCCACCAGCAGCCGGCTGACCGACCGTGCATACCTGACAATGTGTTTTCCTCCAAGATTTACAGAAGACGCCCAGCCGGTCAGCCCACCAGCAGCCGGCTGACCGGCCATTCACACCTGGTGACTTTCAAAACTGCACAAAACTTACATAAGACTCCCAGCCGGCACGACCACCGGCGGCCGGTCAACCGACTTGGACTACCTGATGACGTTTTAAAGCCCAATTGTATTTTGACCAACTTTTGTAACAAACTATAAATACCCCTTTGTTAATCATTTAAAGGTATTCCATCTTAGATACAAAAAACCTAGAAAATACTCCATGCTTAGAATTAATCAAGTTGTAATCAAGCTTTAATCTTTCCATAATTCTAGCTTAATTACTTCTTTGTTTAGGCAAGATCTAGTGTAGTTGTTCTTTATTTCCCATTTCTTTGAAGACTTTGTAGAAGGGTTGAAAATTGTGTTTAGTTTTAATATCAAAGTTGAAAGCTTTCTCGTTTAGTTTGTACAATTACTTCTTTATTTCTTTTTTTTTATGCTTTTAATCTCTTCATTAATAATTTCTCTACTTAGTTTCTTCATTATGTTTACTCTAGTTTGTTTTGTTTACATTTCCACCATTGTTGTTGTTGTCATTCCAAACATGAGTGAGTAGTTCCCCTACTAGGATGTAGGGGGATCCTATGTACACTAATGGAAAAAACCTCTATTGCGTTAGTTGTAGAGGGCCTTTTGCGTCGATTTTGGACTGACGTATATCGAGGGATCGTATTTGCTCATGCGTCAGTTGTGGAACCGAAGCAAAAAGTTCAACATTTGCGTCAGTTGTGTCCTAAAAACCGACGCAAAAAACACACCATTTGCATCAGTTCTTACCATAGAACTGACGCAAAAAATATGTATAACCGACGCAAATGTAGGGAAAATGTATGGTCCGAGCGGTTTAAAGGCCAACAACGTACTACTATTTCTTCTAAGTGGTGGTTGTTTGCTGAAGCAACTTTCCTGCATACGACATAAAGAGGAAAAATGCATACTGAATCATCATCTATACCAAAGGAAAAACAAAAGGCTGCTGGTATTACTTTACACTCCCGGCTTTGGGTGTTTTCCAGACTATAGTTAGTTAAAGAAAGGAAAAGTAAAGATGACGGATTCAAGGCCAAAAACGAACTATATTGACAACTCTTTCAAATAGCGCTACATTTTAATATACAGGTGATAGAAACCAAATTAGCATTTTTCATGGTAAGCGCTTTCAAATATGAAAGACTGGAATATGGAAAGCAAAATGAAAGACCTGGAATATGGAAAGCAAAATGAAAGACCTGGACAGAGAG
>VHZZ01014155.1:15664-29207 GCA_009801015.1 Silene noctiflora | reverse complement strand
CATACTTGAGCCCATTTTGAAACCTTCGGAAATGTGAATTACATTTCGACTAATCAAGACTTCATTTTCATTTTCTTCTAAGGCTCCTGCATCAGCTCATGACTTGGGCTCAAAACAAGTTAGCACCTCTTAAAAACACTTAATGACACACAGTTGGATTTTGTGTGTTGACCTTTACGTTGTTTTAGTTGAAGTCTTTGATGGTTTCTTTTTAAACTGGGAGCTTTTCGTGATATTCAATATGATGGCATCATGTTCGATACTCTGTATTAATCTTACTTTTCCAAATTCAGGATGTCGTGTAAAACCGTTTCACATAACGGTCATACAAAGACATCTATGCCCAATTGCCCATAATATAAGTTATGGAAGTTACTAAAACTTGTTAAAAGAGTATTTTGTAATTAACATGTGGTTTAGACAAATACTATCGTAAAACCACCTTACATGAGTACAAGCGTTTGAAAATAATATTTTCATTACTTGTTTTGGTAATAGGTAATAAATCTGTTAATCTACAGTCTTAAATGTGATGTTATTTGAAATCATTTTATTTTCTTGCTTAATCACTTACAGCTCAGGCCAAATTTTTCGGATGCCTGGTCAAATTTAGCTAGTGCTTACATGCGTAAAGGAAGATTGACTGAGGCAGCCCAATGTTGCCGCCAGGCACTTGCATTAAATCCTCTGCTGGTTAGTTACATATCTTGTATCTGATCACCTTATCTCTAAGTCAGTTTTGTTATGTAGTTTTAAACTTGAGCAGCACATCTCAGTTGTGTTCTGTTGTCACGTGACCAGGTCGATGCACATAGCAACCTTGGGAATCTGATGAAAGCACAAGGCTTGGTACAGGAAGTAAGTCCTTCACTATGATTTCTTGACTGAAATATTTTATTCATTAGCTGATAAAGGACAATAAAATTTTTTGTTGTGATCCTCAGCTGCCGAATAAGTATCCAATTAACATTCTCCGAGTACTTGATATTGTGTCTCACGATTTGGGTTACTACTGTAATTCACAAATAAGATTAGATGTGCTGTTGTACTTACTGTTTCTTGCTTGAGCTGCATTTAACTCTGTCAGAGCTTGTGTTGAGTCTTTTTGTCCTTCCGTTCTTGTACTCACTTGGTGGAATTGTTTTTTTTTGGCAAATGATTTGAAAATTATTTTCAGTGAAGTCCATGTATCACAATACCTAAATCAGAACTGAATATCCTCTTTCCTCTGTCTCCATAAACTAAGTTTAAAAAATAGCACCTAGGCTCAAAGCTTTAGCTAAAATACCTCCGGGGCTGTAGGTGCACTTCGTACATAAGGCACACCTAAGGTGCATATCTTTTCTTCTAATAATTTTATCATACTATTCCCTTATCCCCATTATCTTTATCTTTCACTGAAGTTTAATATGTTATGAAAACCTAATATCTGACACGCAACAACTATAACCTTCCTTACTGCCACAAGGGATGCGGAGTACCCCTGTGTTACCATAGTAACATCACTACCCCTGTGTTATCCATGTTAGGAACATGGAGAGGTTGTTTCCTGGTGACGAAAAATGAAATTTCATTGAGAATTGCATTAAATGGCTGGTACTTCACTATAAAAAAGCACAATCACTTTGGCGAACCGTTGGCTTTATTCCATCATAATATCTAAGAGGCAATGTGCAATTATTGGAGTATCTACTATCTACCAGCAAATCCAAGGTACATATGCTTACTGATTTGCTGATCGTCGGGTAAACTAAATTTAGCAACCTAGCTCCTTTTATATCTAAGCCTTGCCCCTTCATTTCCTTGGTACGTCTTGCTCCTTTTAAAGTAAACCATGAAAAGTCATTCTATTACGGGTATTAGTGCATATTGCGCTCCGAATTGGGATAAACTTACTATTTTTAGCATGACCAAGTCACCGAAAGTCTTTTTCTTTTTGTTTGTATTGAATTTTGTTTTGAAATGTTCTTTTCTTTTTCTCCCTCTTTCTCTCTTCTTCTATCACCAGTTGGGTTACTGATGTGAGTTACACATGTCCATAACTGTCTTGATGCACAGTTCAGTACAGATGTGAATTCTTAGCTACAGGCCAGGCTCAAATGATGGTTGGTCTTGTTGTTACTTCCATCACCAAGACTCCATATTCTGGAATCTATTGTTGTGCAGGCTTATAGTTGCTATCTTGAGGCTTTACGAATACAGCCAACTTTTGCTATTGCATGGTCAAACCTTGCTGGCCTTCATATGGAGTCAGGTGACCTAAACAGAGCACTTCAGTTTTACAAGGTATGTCATGTTTGCCCTTTCATTATCTGCTTCCTTAGTTTTTCTCGGCACTCAGATTTTCAAAAATTTTGACTGGAAAAATATACTCACATTCAGAAGCTTTTAAACTGTAGCTTGTCCCTTGAGGCTTTACGAATACAAATAAACTTTTTCTGTTGCATGGTCAAATCTTCTTGGCCTTCATATGAGATTAGGTGATCTAAACAGAGTACATCATATTTTAACTCGAATTCTGAAAGTTGTCTTTAGACTAAAATATATACTTAACATTCAAAACCCTTTGAGCTGTATAAGAAACTAAACTGTTCTTATGACTCCTTTTGATTAGAAAGTAATACTATACTTTACCAAGATTCTTACAAGTGACTAGTATCACACTTTTTTTACTTTTGAGGACTGTTGCTGGCTGTTTTCAGGAAGCGGTGAAACTTAAACCAGCATTTCCTGATGCATATTTAAACTTGGGTAACGTTTATAAGGTTAGTTTTCTGGCTCCACTTCTGAGATTCGACAGATTATCTGATTGTGGTACGTGGAGGACAACCAGACTTTTGTGAACCATTTCCAGGCTTTGGGAATGAGTCAAGAAGCCATTATGTGTTACCAGCATTCCCTTCAGGCACGGCCAAACTATGCGATGGCATTTGGTGAGCTTCTGCTATACTTAGTTATATTTCATTTTACGTCTTACATACCAAAGCAATGGATATACTGTGACTTGAAAAACTATTAGGATTTCAGATGTTTGAATCTGTTAAATGTCTATCTGTAGGACTGTGTATGACATTTTCGTTGATATTAAGAGAGAATAAAAATTCAAGGATTGAAGTCAAAAGGAGTTCAACTTCGTCACCCTTTCCATTAACTTGAATGCTGTACATCTACCTTTTGAGTGTTTGGACCAAAGTTTCAGGAAATGAAAAATTAATTAATATAGAATTTATGGGGCCTACTCCAAATGGGAGCGTATTGCGAGTTATTTCTTACTCGAAGTCAAATTGTCGTCAATTGATTTCAACATCATAAAAAGGAAAATGCAGTGAGCCAGTGAATCATAATGAAAGAGTGAGTAAAATGATCAGGGCTTTAGTGCCCTGGAGCGAGAGGAGGGATTGAGTTCTGTTTTTTTTTTTTTTTTTTTTTTGGTGTTGACCAGGAGTATCCCCTACCGACAGCTGGGGCAATCTCCTTCGGGGTACTGAAGGCAATTTAATGGGTTGACCCCTCCCAAGTTTGGCCTTTTCATTCGCAAGAGTCAGGAATCGAACCCCTGACCACTTGTTTAAGAGATGAGAGCCCCTTACCACTCACACCAGCCAACTTTGGTAGGGATTGAGTTCTGGGTAGACTGCAAGTAATGCATATTTGTGAAATTTCCCAAGTAAAATAGAGACACAACTTCAATATTTTGATGTTGGTTACTTCTTACATTTTGAGTTCCTTCTGGATTAGGATTTATTGTGGCAGATTTATGAATTCAGTTTCTGAGTTCTTTCCTGTAAATACGAACTCTTATTTTTTTATTTTTTTATTTTTCTTGCTTCTCCTTGTCTATTTCATGATGTGGCCGTGGTTTACATTCCAGGTAATTTGGCTAGTACTTATTATGAGCAAGGGCAGTTGGATCTTGCAATTCTTCATTATAAAGAGGCTATTAACTGTGATAATGGTTTTTTGGAGGCTTACAATAATTTGGTTAGTTTTGGAAACATAATGATGTTTGCAGCTTACTGAAAAATCATTTCATGTATTGCCACCTTGTTTTAACAGTCAGGTATTGCCAAGGTAAAAGACCTAAGCTGTTATGTTTTTTTTTTTTGCCAAGGGTAACGCGCTTAAGGATGCAGGAAGAGTTGACGAGGCAATTCAATGTTATAATGTAAGTTCTGATGATTTACTTTATAATAAAATGCGTTTTTTCCCCGGATAGATCCTCTTGTTTCTCTCTACTCTAACTCCATTTTCTGTAATATTTCTCCATGAAGCAATGCCTGTCATTACAACCACATCATCCTCAAGCCTTAACAAACCTTGGAAATATCTATATGGAATGGTATAATCCACTGGTTTCTTATTTATTTATTTGTTAAGTGATGACTGTTTCCATTTTTTGCATTCATATCCAAGTCTATGATTAATTTGCCACTTCACTTTGGCTGAGTATCTCTGTCATTCCTATACGACACTTCATTAACATGTTTTTTTTTTAACAAAATAGATGTGTCCGGCACACTAACTTCATTTTAGGCCAAAAGCATGAAATATTTTCACAAATAGCCATGTTGAACAATCCCGTCTTGGCTCTGTATGCTTCGTCATTTCATTTCTTACGCCAAAGCAAGAAACTTTTTCCAAAAATAGCCGACCGTATTGCATGCATCCGACACTTGCAGGCTTGCATCCGAGTCGGAGTAACATCGAGTGCAAATATACTTTTATTGATAGGCCTTCTGGTGTAGGAATATGGTGGCAGTGGCTGCTACATATTACAAAGCAACCTTGAGTGTGACATCTGGGTTGTCTGCTCCTTTCAACAACCTAGCCGTTATTTATAAACAGCAGGTAGGGGGTTTTAAAATTTGAACACTATTCTCCCTTCTCTATATCTGTTTCTTTTGTACCCTCGCATACATCTGACCATTCTCTCTATTATTTCTCCTAAATATTAGGGTAAACATGCTGATGCTATATCTTGCTATAACGAAGTTCTACGTATTGACCCTATGGCGGTTGACGGGCTTGTAAATAGAGGAAATACGTACAAGGAAATTGGAAGAGTAACAGAAGCAATTCAGGACTATATTCATGCCATAAATATACGTCCAACTATGGCTGAAGCGCATGCGAATCTGGCTTCAGCTTACAAAGATAGGTGACTATTTTTGTATACTCCTTGGTACTGTTTTCCAGAAGTTCTTCGCAGTTGTTCTGAAGTTCACTAGTAATTCTTGATACATAATGATTTCTATAGTGGACACGTGGAGGCTGCTATCAAAAGCTATAGACAAGCATTGGTTTTACGTCCAGATTTTCCCGAGGCAACATGCAATCTACTCCACACTTTACAGGTACTATTTGAGGGCGTTTTATGTGTTGAAAAATAAGAGTTCCCTTTTTTTTTTGCCAAAATCTACCTACAAAATAGGTCATTTTGCGAGGCACTACCTAGAGTTTTAGTTTTTGCTAATCAGGGGCTAAAATCTAGTTAAGACAGTACTATGAGCTATAGCATATGCCGGACTGCCTTCAAGTTAAGACAGTACTATGAGCTATAACATATGCCAGACTGCCGGTGTCCCAAAGGCTCCTTATGGTGGGTCAGCGGGATAATGGGATTGCTTATGCTTCCCTGCCCATGTATTGAAATATAGAGAGGCGGTTTCTGGCTAACCCGTAATGTAAATTGCGCCGACAATCTCACAACATGAGAATTGCAACCCTTTATTTAGTCATTTCGCTTTGTTCAATGATATTCCAAAGCCAAACAATAGTGAGTTTTTAGCTCTAATGGAAACAAGATTTTAAGTAGACACAATTAAATGGGTCTAACAACCTATGGGGTGTCTTTTTATCTAGACATTTATCATTTGGGCAAGTGGTAGCAACTCACAAGTGCAAATATGAAAGCAATATTATTAATGGAAAAAACGAGAACGTTGGTGTTTGGTGGCAGATGAATTATAAGAGGCATGAGCTTACTTGGATGTTATTTTGTAACCTTATTGCTGCTCTTGGAATTTTTTTATTTTAATCTTCAATTTTCATGTAGTGTGTTTGCAGCTGGGAAGATAGAGACAAAATGTTTAAGGATGTTGAGGGGATAATCAGGCGACAAGTGAAGGTTGGACTGCCTTTCTACGTGAAGTTGCTAACTATTTTCCACATATTGGCGTTATACATAATTGAAAAGGGAAAACAATTTCCTTATATGCATTTATACTAATTCTATTTTCAGATGTCTGTTCTTCCTAGTGTACAGCCTTTCCACGCGATTGCTTATCCCCTTGATCCTATTCTGGCTCTTGAAATCAGGTACGGTCATGGAAAGTGGTGCAAATTTTTTTTTTTTTTTCCTACTCATTAATCCCATTTATGTTCTCTTTTCACTGTGATAATTTCGACCACTATTTACTCGTATTTAAATAGTTACAACTTTTTGAATAAGATAATATTAAAATAATTGTTCTTTTTTTTTGAAAGGCATTAAAATAATTGTTCTTATGACTTTTCCATGACGACTTTGAGATTTTACCTTTACATATATTTGGAAATAGTAATGGTTAGAGTTGATAATTGGATGGAGATAATAATTTGCAAAAGGAAAATTTTGGTTGAGGTTTATATGAACTTCTATTTGTAGTCGCAAGTATGCACAACACTGCTCGGTGGTTGCATCCCGATATGCATTATCTCCCTTCAAGCACCCATCACCAACTCCGATAAAGAGTGGACCTCATAATCAGCGGCTAAGGATCGGGTATGTCTAATGATCTGGCAATGTCATATATTTTGGTGGTGGAAATGTCCTCATTTTCTCTTTTCTTTTGTAATTCAGATATGTGAGCAGTGACTTTGGCAACCATCCTCTCTCACATCTGATGGGCTCTGTGTTCGGCATGCATAATCGAGGAAATGTCGAGGTTTGTTTATTATACTGTTATGCCCTTCTTGATTTCGGTGCACTATCTTTCTATTCCCCCCTTCCCCCGTCCCCCGTTTTTAGTCTTTTGCTTTTATGTACACTTCATTATCTTCATTTTGACCGTCTTATTATATTATTATTTTTAAAATCTTGAGTTCGTGTTTCTCTTATAATTTCATTTTTTTATTGGTTTCTCTCTTATTAATCGTGTCAATCTTCAATTTACAAACCCAGGTTAGCCCACCCTGAATAATTTTGGAGCTTCATTGTTGTAATTGGCTAAGACTGTTCTCAGGTGTTCTGCTATGCTTTAAGCCCTAATGATGGGACCGAGTGGAGACTTCGTACTCAAACTGAAGCTGAGCACTTTGTGGATGTTTCTGCTATGCCATCAAATAAGATTGCGAAGATGGTTAATGATGATCAGATACAGGTTCTTGTCAACCTCAATGGCTATACCAAGGTAAGTTATCGTTATTTGCAATTTTCTTCAAAGCAGGGTAGTAGTTACATTTTGTTAGGACTTCAGAAGTAGAAATACTTCAAAAATATCAATTTTTACCACATCTTTTAATGAAGGGTGCCAGAAATGAGATATTTGCAATGCAACCGGCACCTATTCAAGTCTCATACATGGGATTTCCTGGGACTACAGGTGCTACATACATCGACTATTTGGTGACTGATGAGGTTAGAGAAAGTTTGAAGTCATTGCATCCTGTATGAGACGGTCTCAATACTTGTATCATTCTTTTAATTGTCACAAATTCTTCAACGAGACCGTCTTAGGCTCTTAGCGTGAGAGTCTTAATTCTTTTTTAAATGAGAAATATCAAATATTGCAGAGAGTCTCATACAAGAATAATTGTTCAATTTTATGGTTTATGGGTTCATATCACGTTTAAGACCGTCTCAAATGTGTTTTTGCAATTTCATGTTATTACATTTTTTTCCCTTTTTTTGTTAAGTTTAAATCGTTAGTGCTCCTTGTTGTTTTACTTTAGACTTCCAATTTATTATGACAAGGCTCACTTTTCTATTACAGTTCGTATCGCCTTTCCAATCCGCACATATTTACTCTGAGAAACTCATTCATGTGCCTCATTGCTACTTTGTAAATGATTACAAACAGGTAACGATACCTTTGGACTATTCAACTCTGTAAAATATAGTCCAAGAATTTGGATGGTAATTGGTAAATCTTCATCTATTCTCTCAGAAAAATAGAGATCTATTGGATCCAAATTGCCGGCCCAAAAGGTCAGATTATGGGCTTCCAGAGAACAAATTTTTGTTTGCATGCTTCAACCAATTATACAAAATGGATCCTGAAATTTTCACTACCTGGTATTTTCTTTTGTTCCTTTGTTAGCTAGACAATAATTCTCTTATACATTATGCTAATAACCTTCCTTATCTTCTTGTTTTTCCTTAAGGTGCAATATTCTTAAGCGTGTACCAAACAGTGCTCTGTGGCTCTTGAAATTTCCTGCTGCCGGAGAATCAAGACTGCGTGCTTGTAAGTCTTTCACCTTTCGGAAATAGGAAGCCATCGTCAGAAGGATTCTCATAATTCTAAATTAAATCCAGATCTAGGTCATGGAACTTGAAGAAAAAGAGACTCTAGCACTACTCTAACAAATGCATTTTACCTGTACTTTCTTTCAACGCAAGTTCTTGTATAAGATGGTGTAATCAGTAAAATTAACCCATTAACAATAAATCGAATAAAAAGCCTTATTGAATATATGACATGCAGTTCTCTTTCATCATTATAATAAAATACAGAGTATAAATTTGACAAATAATGTTTGATGACAGAGAAATACATGTGCCTTTGTTTGGGCTGGTCTCGTACAATAATACTGTATCAGCTTTCACAAGAGAGTAGCTTCCATTAAATACATATATGATGATCTCAATCTATTCTCTGTCGTCATATTTCCTGCTTGTGACAGATGCTGCTGCACAAGGGGTGGGACCAGATCAAATCGTATTTACAGATGTTGCTGTAAAACACGAGCACATTAGACGCAGTGCCTTGGCAGATTTATTCTTGGACACGTAAATGATCTCGCTTTCCCTAGTTGTACTGCTTTTTGAATTGTCTTTTGATGCTATTTATTTTGATTTGTTCCTTGATGAATATGGGATATTAATATCTAGGCCTTTGTGCAATGGACACACCACTGGGACTGATATCCTATGGGCCGGTTTACCTATGATCACCTTACCCCTTGAGAAAATGGCGACTCGGGTTGCTGGCTCTCTTTGTCTTGCTACTGGATTTGGGGAAGAGATGATAGTGAACAGGTAATAGTCGAAAATTGTTTAGGTGTGATGTATTGTCATGTGCCATTGTTACTTTGTTAGATATGTTACTTGGACCCAGGTATGCGGATCGGATTTGGTCGCGTCATACAGTCTGCAAAAATAGTGGATATGGACAATGCATTTTCAAATATTTACATAGGCCCAACTGCCAGACCTGTTGGCCTTCTTGGCCTTAAGATAACTTGACATTGGGCCGGCTCTTGTCTAGAGAAGTCCTTATAGGATCATCTTTATGTGGTAACGTAGTAGTAAATAATAATGCTCAAATATGTGTCTTTTAAATGAAATAGATGAGATGTTTGCTGTTAGATAAAGGCTTAAAATCATCAATGATCATATTGCATGTTTCATACACCATTCCTATGTGTCAGATTGCTAAGGGTGCATACGAATGCCATACCGATATTATTATTTATTGTTATTATTGTTACGGAATCTCACGTTATTAACCACATTGCTTTTGGGTATGGCAGTATCAAGGAGTATGAAGAGCGGGCAGTATCACTAGCACTAAACCCTTTGAAACTACAAACTCTTACAGATAAATTAAAGGCAGTTCGTCTGACTTGCCCTCTTTTTGACACCGCCCGATGGGTACATCTTCAAATTCCCTGCAATTCTGTACATATGTTTTCCGAGCTTTATTAAATATCGTTCGATCTAACCATAGTATAATTTATTCGGATTTCAGGTTAAGAACCTCGAGAGGGCGTATATGAAAATGTGGAATCTATATTGCTCAGGGCAACACCCTCTGCCCTTCAAAGTCACTGAAAATGACTTGGACTTCCCTTGTGATAAATAGGGTTGAAGCAAGCGGGACGGGAATGTAAATAGATTCTAAGAGTAGCATTGAATCATATAGAAATAACTATTAGGGCTTGATATGATTCGAGAGTCGTAATTTGTAGAAATATTGGGAGTATTTCGTGTTTCTCTGCCATCAAGCATGCCCTCATGGCTGAATAATTCACTTGTGATTGTGTATGATAGATAGCATTCAAACATTTAGTTTGTAAATTTTATCCTAGTGTTTGCTGAAGCTTACGATGGGAGAGCTGTTTTTGACATTCCGATGTCGTGAATGGTTTTTAGTGGCTGGTCCCTTTTCGGCGGTAAAGCTGCCTTAGACGAAGTCTTGATGAGAAGCGTTTTGAAAATTGTGCCATACATGTTGACTCAAGTATTATCTAGTTACTATTATACTGTATGACGTCATATGATTTACTCGTTTGCTTTTAACCCTTTTGTTTCCATTAGACCATCTTCAATGATCATTTTGGGTGCTGTGCAAGAAGTACAGGATGGCTGAGCATGTCCTCCATTCAGGAGGAAGCAGCAACTGTGTTGAGGAAGAAAACATTTGTTGAGGAAGATAGCACGCAAGTAGCCTAACTTATAGAAATTACCGCGAATATTACCACAATGCTTTTTTATTAATGCCGTCAATTAACTCAAAACTCATTTATGTGTAGCTTATCAAAAATTCATGTGACGGGACAATGAAGTTGAAGACGGTGAGGTTGAAACTCTTGTCATCGTTGAAACAACCGACCACTGGGAAGAATATGGGTGACTAAAGAATAAGAACACTGTCAAATTGCCCTTCATGAGACACTCAACGTTTTAACCGAGAATATGGTTGGGTTCAATAAAAGAAAGATGCACATTAGGTCAAGGCATTATTATTTATTATGGTTTGTTTTATTAGGCAAGTGCTGAGTATGATATGTATGTGCAAAGTGTCATGTAAGATATGTATGCTATGCTAAGTGTCATGTAAGATATGTATGCTATGCTAAGTGTCATGTAGACTAGCTAGGTGTAAAAGGTGTTGTGATAAGTGTAACACTAAAGTGTGCAACGTGTAGTATGCATGCTTATGATGTAGATGTTGAGAAGGAGTATAAATAGAGAGGCTTGGTTCCTAAAGAAAACCAAGCTAAGTCAAGCTAAAAAAAAGCTAAAAAGATTTCACTCACAATATTTCTCTACTCTTGTAATAATTCTTGCGACTAGTCTGTCTATTACAGTTGTGAGTTTGGCTCCAGGGTTGAGAAGCTGTTCGGTACACCAGGCATGCATTTCATAAATCTTGTCTCTCCATTTTGAGGGTGGAATATTATCAAAGGAGAAACCATGATTCGGTATATCCTGACTTTTGGGGTTCCACTCTGGCGGAGGACGAGCTTCAGGTTGTTCACTCTGYTCCGGATTCTCGGTATCACTTTCAACGACTTCTTCAACCTGAGTTGGTTCAGCCATCATAAATTCTGGCATGGAAATCTCGTCTTCTGGCTATGGGTGTTGATCTTTTATGTACACGATTTACTCAATCGTGGATATCATTTCCTACTTTACCCTCTTATTTCAATTTCAGTGATCCTCATTTTAGTATTCCTTGGAATTTATCCCTCTGCCTTTCAACCACCGCCCATAACGTTGCCACCCAACCACCACCCCTCTTCCACCATCGTCCATACCTAACCTCCCCCTCGCCCACCCTGACTTGCCAGCCATGAGTCCTAGTGTTAACGTTAACAACACATCAGCCACACGGGCCACACCACTCACAATAAGGGTAAACGATTTCTTGAGTCAAAAATTCAGAGTAATACTTTCAATAAGAAAAATCTACAAATCAATTAAGTAATAAAAAAAAATCTACAAAGCAATTAAATGTATGGTAGGATGCCACACGTTTTTAATTTTACTTTCAATTAGAAAATCTACAAATCAATTAACGTAATTAATATATCTACATGCCATGGTGGATATTTGTGGTGGGGACTGGTGATTTTGTGAGTGGAGGGTTGTTTCTGACACATGATAGACTATTTTCAACGAGTGAGAGTGGTTGGATGGTTGGCTGATTAGAGGTGGAGACACGATGGTTGGAAGAGGTAGTTGGGAATGGTGGATTCTAATTAGGGAGAGAACATACAAAAGGGTAGTGTACACTCATCTTATGAAAAAAATGTCCATGATTGAGTAAAAGACACGTATATGAAAGAGCAACTACGTTACATTTGACACATAAATCTAACCCAACTCAAATTAAACCTCGGAAATTGTAGAAACGTTGGGTAATCAATTTCGAAGTGTTTTTTGTGGTTATGAAATGAGTTGGTTATGAAGACACTTGAGGAGAACGGCACGTGGAGTGGCGATTGAAGATGAAAATTAAGAAGCTTACAAAACTCAAATGAGTTACATGGGTTATGCTAAATAATTACTCAAAACAGCAAGAAATTGTTAGAGACTATGTTAATGATGTAATACCTGGATATTCTGAGACCCGTACCAGAACCTCAGGATGCGTGAGAGGACCACCGAGCTTAATAAGGGACTACTCGGGGGTAAAGAATAGACATACACTAGACCAAGTAAGATCTAGACTACACTTAGTAAAACTGTAGTGGACCGAGTAGAGCCTTCGGTGGATCGTGTGGCTGGCACTCGACCGAGTACGAGCAGTACTCGACCGAGTGAGTGACACTTGGCCGAGTACAGTGGTACTCGACCGAGTGAGGGGCACTCGGCCGAGTGGACTCAGCACTCAACCGAGTGCAGCTGTACAGTACCCGATAAAGCCTAATCTCGGGACCTTACCGTAATTCATTTCATTCTTCTTCTTAATCTCTCTGAATCCTATCCCTCTCTCTAAAACCCTCACAAACACCTTCCTATGGGATTCAAGCTTGGATTAGAGGATTGCTCACCTTATTCATCCTTCCTTTCACTTAGTAAGTTGAGATCTACCCTTTTTCTATTTCTTATGAGCCATAACTTTTGGGGATTTTGTTATGGGTAATTAATTAGTAATTAGTATGTTTAATATGGGTAATTAGTGGGTAATAATAAGAGATTTTGTATTGTATTATAGTGTAGGATGTATTGTGATAGTATTATGTGACTTGTATAGGAAGGGACGGTTTCATGAGACGAGATTGTGTCATATTCGAGTAGCTTACGGAGATTGCTAAAAGGTAGGTTAATCCCACTCGGTTTTGATAATGTTGTTGTTGAAGAATTTTATTTATATCCTCGCAAGCGTACGAGTAGTCGCGAAGCATGCAAGGGTCGAACCCAAAGGACGGATGTTGGACTCTAAGATTGATTGTTAGTCGTATAGTTTAGTTCACACAATGAAGAAGATTGATGAAAACTACAACTAAAAGCAAATGAATGAAAGCAAAGCAAGCACAACTAGCAACTAGATGAAATTAACCAATTAATTAAACAACTAGGATATCCGGGTTCACCCAAAACAGCAAGGAA
>VHZZ01014150.1:30001-42656 GCA_009801015.1 Silene noctiflora | reverse complement strand
TGAAGGGTAACAAATGGAAAGTTTGATGTAAAAAGTACTAAAATGAGTAAAAGTCGTACTGCGAAAATAAACTCCGTAAAAATATTACATAGTATCTTTGTCATAATATTGGAAGATCTTATAATATACTTTCCTAAAACTAAAAAAGATGATGTGGAGCTCTAATATCGCTCGAAAAAAGCCTATTTTAATAATATATATATAGATATTAAGATTTTGCTTTATTATTTATGATGAGGTGATTGTAGTGAATTTTAATATTTTTATTAGATAGGATGTGCGATACGGTGGTACACCCAGTGTACCAAAAATCTAGTAAGTCAGAATTACACATAAATGTTTAGAGATTTAAAATATGGAAAAAATGATGTGCCGATGATTCTAATAATGAAAAACACGAAAGCAATAGATTATAAAACGCACAAAAAAAAAATTATGTTGATAAAAATCTGAGAGCGAGCCATGTTTGGAAAATTTATTCCATGAGGCACCTTATTAAGCCAATTAATCTTGTGTATAATGGTTTTCCGTAAAATCATAAATTAAAGTTATTCATACCCATAAAGTCCTTCTCAAAATTATGGTAGTGATTTATAACTCTTTTTTTTATGATAATATAAAGTTCAAAATCATAACCCTCAACTCTAATAAACCTTTGGAAAATTCAAAAGCCATAAAATGTGTTTGAGTTAGATCAACCTTAAAATGAAGCATTACACCGGTGAAGAAGGCGAAAATTAATAAAGATAGGGCAAATGAAATCGACGTATATAATAATTAATAACAACATTTTGTTCTCGGAACAAAGGTAATAGCTTTTGGGCTTTTGGCATCATCAAGACTATAAAAAAACTTGGACTTTGAAAATTTATATTAAATGGCTTCACCAAGAAATATTTAATAGCTTAAAAAAATCTTGATAAACTTGAAACATCACTAACACGATTGGAATTATTAGACTAAGAGAAAGACTTACAATATGAGTCTTATATATGGCGAAAATACTAACCCATCACAACCCATGTGTAGACATGTAGAAATGTTGACTTTTATTAGCAAGGTTAGAATTGATCTATCCACCGTTGAAGTCTTAAATACAAATAACCTGAACTATCACAATTATTTTTTTATCTTTAATTAAAATATTTTTAAAAAAATAAAAATAAATAAATAGAACAAAGAGAGTATCTCGAAAACATAACATGTTATTTGCAATAAAACACATATATACAATCACAAATATACAAACAAATGAATTTCCTTTTATCTTTTTATAATATTTTCTCATTAGCCTTCTTTGTCTAATCAGATTTCTTAGTTCTTATGCCCAAATGAATAAGAAGTTTTAAGGGAGTTAAAAGTAATAACGTGATAAATTTAAAATGACAAAGTCCTCATACACAAAATAATTTGTTTACGAGACTTAATCTGATCTTGCTGAAGGTGGATGACATGACGCGTTAGTCTGGCCACATCAAATCACCGATTTCTTGATCCGCCCCTCTCCGACACAAAAGCCCCCTTACATAGGCCTAGTTTAGGGCTGACTAATCCAACCATCAATCCATTCTGCAACTGCCATCGAGTGATGCCAACACCTAGCCTCGGTCGATCCTCACTCAAGTCGATTCATAGTCGTCAAGTGAGCCAGAGGCCAATTAGTCCTCACACGCCTAATCCCGATCCATTACCACCTCTACTCAGGATATTTAATCAAAATTAAGGATCTCTAATAAGACAAGATTACAGGAAGTCAATGTATGTATGTATATGAGTTGGGCCCACACTAGGAAGAAATGTGAGTCATAGGCTAGAAAGAAGAGATAGTATAAAGAGTCAACGTAATGAGGTATGATTAAGCTTGCTGCTACTGATTTCTGACTGTTTGTTAGTTTTAGTTTTAGTTTAGTTTCAAGATCCAAGATCGTGGGCCCCACATTTTCCTCTCTCCATCAATCTCAACGCCCTTGCCTGCACTTCATCTCCTACTTTGCGGGCCCAGTCAACTCTATATACATTTTTCTTTCCCCACCCTTCCCCACGTATACATTTTTTCATATTTTTACTTATCTTAGAATAAATTAAAAATTACTCAAAATTACTCTCATATAAAAAAAATTCCAAAAATTACTCCTTTAGGATGTACTTTTATCAAAAATTATTTCAAAACTACAACCTAAATTCTGTCTATTTATTAATTTATTTCATCTGTACCTTAGTCAATTTATACTTTGAAATGTATTACAAAGAAGAATAAGTTTAAAAACAGACGAGGGAAAAAAAATTACAAGGGAGATTTTAAAAAGCTGTATTTTAAAAGGGATTAATTTTTAATTTACTCTTTTTAATTTAACAGTTGATATTTCTTAAAACGGAGGTAATCGTTTTAATAATAAAACAAGTTAAATATCATTCACATGACATATAAGATAAATCTTTTGTTTTTCTCAATATATGTAGTATGCTTTTGTCTTATTCTTCCCACACGCACATATTTGACCTGTCTAACTTAAGACGGTTTTAAATGAGAATTCGTGTCAACTTATTATTATTAAATATACTCCAATATATAAAATGAGCTTATGAGGTTATTTTCTATCTTAATTAATATGGTTTGAGTAAGTCATAACCACTTATAATAAAAAAAAAAAAAGGTCACAAATAAATAAAATTTAAATTACAAATTAATTCGTAGATGACCCTAACATTTAACCATATTAATAAAGAATAATACTAACATCCTCTTCCATCTACCCTTGTTCCAATCATTCGTTTACCAAATTCAATTTAGGATGTTTCATTCACTGACCATCGGTAATTCATTAATTAATTACAATCACAAAATATCTCTTACTCTCATTTTTTTCGTCTAAATAATATATGAGCCGGGCAAATGGAGCATCAGTTGCGGAGACAGGGTTTTGAAGTCAGTGGGGCCAAAATTTTAGCGGAGACGAACGGGTAATATTACAAGGGTAATTCAAAAAAAATTGAATATTTTAACTAAGAATTTTGAAACTTTCAATGTCAGCGGGAGCGAGCGCCCCTGCCAGCCCCCCTTTCCCCTCCGCTCCTCGCTTCAACACTATGGAGCATTATTTTGAACCAAAAGTCGATTCCCTTTATTATGATTTAGTTTAATTTAGGCTCCGTTTGACGGCGCAAATCAGGTATCTGTTTTCACCAAAGTAGCTTTTTTGGAAAAAGTTTATGGTAGCTTATTTATTTGCAAGCGTTTGGCAAGTAGCATTTCTTAGCATTTGACATTTCAGGTACCTGATTATATTTTAAATACCATTTTTACCCTTTAACATTAATGATAATAATAATAAACCATGTCCTTTTATGTCATTGACCACATATCAGCTACCTTTTTAGTTAGTTTACAAAACAGTTTTTATAAAAATCAGCTACCTTATCAGTTCTTAATTTTCAGCTACCTTTTCGAGTTTCAGGTACCATTTCAGGTTTCAGGTACTTTTTCAGTCAGTTTTGCCAAACAGAGCCTTACTGTAGTTCAATAACTATAACTAGTTTTAATTAGACTCGTGCATAAAAATACACGGGTTATTTTTAAAATATTATAGTGATTTTTTTTGTTCGATTTTAAATATTTTTGTTTTTATCAATATAAGTATTTGTTATGTACTGCTATTGTGATTTTTTCCATGTTAAAAAAAAATCACTATAAGGGTTTAATCAGTATAATTGTTATGGTATTTTTTTTTTTCATTTTTTTACAAATTTTCATTTCAATATTTTTTTTTGCGAGTATTTGTTATGTTGGTTAATTCCTTAGTTAGTAAATTTACTTAGTTAATGATGCATTAGAAATTAGTGGAATAAGAAATTAATTGATCAAAATTTATTTGAGTGATGGTATAAGTAGTGGTGGGGTCAAAAATCTTTTATTCTCCTTAATTTAAGGAGCCAATCAGGAGTCTTTATAAGACTCGGTTTTTATATAATGTAGATTTGAGTACTTTCGTTACGTTAGGTTAGGTATGTCCCAATTATTCATTTCAATTCAATTCCGTCATATAAGTAAGTTTAACTACGTCCCAATCTTATAAATTCAGTTTAGTTTATTTTAATTCATTCCAAGCCTTATAACCGAACTTTGATTTAGGTCTTAAAAATTCCGTTTATATAAGATCATGCACAAAGACAAAACTCTAATCATTAGAAACAACCATTAATTTTTTGGGACAAATAATTTTACCTAGATAGGTTAGTACTTGACGATTTTAAACACTCATAGAGTCTTATACAAGTTTTTTTACTATTATATACGTGTATTGAAGATCTCTATCAAAGTTAATCAAGAAACGTTATGTATGTGTGATTACCACTTATTGTACGTGTCTCACTCACGAAGATGGAGATTGGTTTAAAAAGGTCCACAAAAATAAATGATTCAATATGTCTTGTTCAAATTAGAGAAACGATACCGACTTTCTCTTTTTCTATTTCTCTGATCTTCTTTTCTTACATCGACACATAATAAAACTTATTTTTCTTAGACAAATATCAAAAAAGTGGGTAAAACAAATATTTTAATCGTGTATTAGAGAAAGTTGAAGAGAAAACCTAAAGAAAAAGTCGATAGTATGTAATTCTCTACAAATTATTATTATTTGATCAAGTAAGTAATTAATGGAACTATGGAAGACTACCCACCCTACACATGAAGAATAACAGTTCGTAAAATCATATATTCATACCAATTAATAGAAAGAAATAAAAAAAAATCATATTCGTTCTATTTCCCTGTTATTTATCTATATCATATCATGACATACTACAAAGTACAAACTTATAAATAGCTCTATAATATACTAAGAAAAAGCATTAACTATACAGTTTTTCAAAAAAACTTTTTTGAGATTGAACTCAAATCACGAATATAGATTTAAAGCCTTTATCAATTAAATTAGTTGATAATTCAGCCAGGTCTAAGTTCTAACACAAATTTTCATTTAAAATTGGCACGTACTATCCGTCTTAAATTTAAGACGAGGATTAAATAGCTACCACTTTCGTTTAAAACGGGCAATATCCGTCTCGGGAGACTTACTATTATCTTTAATTATGTATAGTTTTAATCTTATGATGTATTACCAGTATTATGAGAGACTTGTTGAAATTCTTATTAGCACAATTCACCAACCCTAAATTTTACCTGAATTCACATGACGAATAGGGAGGAATAATATTATCACGTGGCAGCCGCCCGTAAGGTACGGGATTTCTTTGAAGAAAGAAAGAACGAGTCAACTTCTTGTTTGACGAATTGTAGACGAAACTCACCTTTCTATTCCTCCTTTCTTTATTTTTCCTCACTCTTACGCACCAAATGACGTTTATTATTTTTATATCTTTTTCCACCCTTCTCACTTCATTAAATTAATCTTATGTTTTATTCTTACACTCCACCAAAAAAAATATAATTTATTCGTTAAGGTTAATAATTATCTACGATATATATTTTAAATTTAACATTACAAAATACTAAAGACAATAGTTATAACTAATCGCCGAAAAAGAGGAGCGTTGGACTTTGTTTAGTAGAACAAGCTTAAAATATGTTGAAAACTCAAAAGCTAATTAAAATATGAAAATGTAGTTGATAGGTAAGATAACTAAAGTTGGGAGTTGATAATGTAACTGATTATATAAAAAATATATGGCAAGTTAACTGTAAAGGTAGCTGATTTTGCTGAAATGATGTAAAAAATATCATAATTATTAAGGCCTCGTTTGGTTCCCCTTGTAAATCATGGGAGTTGAAAATCCCATTAATTACAAAAAGGAAACTTGTTTGGTTGCCCACTTTTTATCATAATGTAGGATTACCTAGCCCTTCCTAGGTAATTACAAACTCTGGTGTAATTGAAATCCTATATCGGCAACCAAATGGATTTAACTATTTCATGTGAGAGCTTAATTCCCATGAATTCGATATTCCGGTGTAGTTGTATTCCAACGGGCAACCAAACGAGGCCTAAATATTATAGATTGAAGAGGTAAAAAGGAAAAGAAAATTAGGATTAAGTGCCTTATTTAATTTCTGAAATGCTACCCTAGACAACATTCTATTTCAGTTAACTTATTTGATTAAATAAACTTTCTGATAACAAAATAAGATAGCTGAAATTTCGTTAAAATAAGCTATGGAGTACTTTGATCAAATAAATAACCTAAAATGTCTTGTCAACCCGAACATAGCCAGTAACGTTTATTACCAGAATTATAAAATAAAAGATTTGCTAAGTATATATCACCTCATACAAGCCTTCATAATTTTGATTTATAAACCCAACTCAAATCAAAAACAAAATTATGATAAGTGGACATATAATTAATTCAATTGATCTTTTTTAAGATGTATATACATGTCCGTCCTAAGATTAAAGTTGGTCAAATCATAGTCCAGTTGTACATCTTAGACAAACTTTTTGCTAGTCTATATGCATTACACTTTTGTCTAGCTCATACTCTCACCGTCTTGGTCAATTGTTATCCTTTAGTTTTGACAAAAAGACCAATGAAAGAGGAGAGAGCTATTTATTAGACGACAAGTGAATCAAACTGAGCGTAAATGATCAAATTGCTCATCAAATGCATTCCTAAAATAGAAAAGACAACAATTAACTGAGACACCCCAAAAATGAAAATGGACAACAAAAATAACCGAAACAGAGGGAGTATATCGCATTGTTCGATTTTAATTTTAAGACGAATATACCTGGATGGCCGTATTAAATTAGAATTTGTGTAATTAACTAGGTAAGCGTGTACGAACATATTATCAAGTACAAGTACCCTTTCAAAAAGACATACGTAGTACATAAATTGATTGGTAATGTCTCCAATCATCTAGTTAATTAATAAAAATTGTACACAAAGAAAAAAGGATAAACAAATAAAAAAATAAAAAAGAAAGACTAAGAAAATATTCAAAAACGAAGAAAGAAAGATTAGTCTACGTTCCAAATTTCGAAACCCTTTTTATAGGCGTCCTCTTTGTTTCTGTTAAAAGACTTCAAACTTTGTTAATACCATTTTCTTCTCCAATTTCTCTCTCTATATTTCTCACCAAACAAAATTCCATTAATTTCTCATCATTAACATTAAAATCAAGAAATTTCCGCTGTATTTATTAAGGCCGGTTTTATTTCATACACGAATTTTACTAAATCGTACACGACCATCTTTATTTGATGGACCAGTGGGGACTTGCCCTTGAATCCTCAGGAAAACTCCCTACTTCTTCAACTCTTAATACTTTCTTTTGCTCATCAAATTACAAAAACAATAGTAATAATATTAATAATTATAATAAGCTTAATATTGTTGATTCAACTTTATTATCTAGTGTTTTTACTAGTAAAAATAATAATAATAAAAGTAATTTAATTATGGGAAGAAGTGGAGATGATCATGATCATGTGCATGGGAATCATGATGATGATAATGACAATAAGGGTATGATGATGATTGATAAGAAAGTTGTTGGTGAAGTTGATTTCTTCTCTAATAGTCATAATAATAAGAGGGTAAATGAGTCATTTCATCATGGTAATAATCATAATCATAGTAATAATCATCATAATAATCATGTGAAAGAGGAGAATAATTGTTCACGTGATCTTAATCAAAGTTGTTCTTCACTTGATCCTAGGCCTCACCTCGATGTTAATGTAAGTTTCTTCTTCTTGTTTTTTTATTTTTATTTTTTTTATTTAGTACGTAAATCTCGTGAAATACTATTTTAATACGAAAATAGCTTATTTACTCTATCCGTCTCAATCATTTATTTACTACAATATTTTTTTCATGGTAACAATCAACGATAATTAAATGAACATGACGGCGAAAGTATACTAAAATCATCTGAACCCTGTAAAACGATCTTATCCCGCTGTAATTATTTAATGGTTAATTAGTACTATTAATCACTTCAGTTTACTAATTTTCCAAGGTTTCTTTTTGTTTACCAATTTGTTTAAAATGTTTCGTGCATAATCATCTGTTGACTTTTTTTACGTGTCCAAAAAGGTGAGTTTTATGTATTTATTTGGAGAATGACTTTTGAAATTTTTTGTATTATCAATTGCGTTAGAAAACAATGAATAAAATACTTGACTTTCTAATCAAATGAACATTTTTTTTTTTTTTTTTTTTTTTTTTTTTTTTTTAAAAGTTTTAAGTTTTGAGAATGCTACTACGGAGTATTTATTTTATTCTAAATACAAAAATGCTAAGATTACTACTCCGTATTTTGTGCAATACATACATAAATGATGTTAGACAAGTAGTTAAGGTAAGTTTTGGCATTTAATGTTGTAGATAATTCTAAAATGTGGGAGTAGTAACTTTGATTGTAACCCTTTTTTTGGTACATATTGTGACCCTTACCGGCATTGCTGTATTGTTAGTTTATACTTCCCGTTTCAATTATTTGTTTATTATTGATTAAATTAATTGAGACAAAAGTATTAATAACATACAGGCTGAACTTTTATTTTCCTTTCTAAATTAAAATGTTCATCGAAAGAATATTTTTTATCAACTAATACGAATTATATTTATATTATCTCGTTTTAATATGCAGACCGGTCTACATCTCCTCACAACTAACACCGGAAGTGAACAATCTACCCTCGATGATGGTGCAACTTCGGATGCCGAAGAAAAAAGAGCAAAAAATGAGGTAACGTAAATTACCGAGCAAAATTCAGTTATTTTATGCGTTATTATCAAGGTAAACAAAGGATTAAGACTGAGAAAGTAGTTGATTTGAAACGTCTTTTAATTATAGTGTATGTATGTATTTCCAGTTAGCAGCACTTCACGTTGAGTTACAACGTATGAACACTGAAAATCAGAAGTTGAAGAGCATGCTAACTCAAGTAGGTCAAAATTACAATGCCCTACAATTGCACCTCGTATCTCTATTGCAACATCAACAACTTCAAAAGGGTGAAAACATTCAACCCCATGAGGTAATTAATTTCATATTCCTTACGTTTCATATTATAAGTCGTCTATGAAAATTAAAGTTTTCTTTTTTACATGCCGTTTTACATTTTTAAATTTCATAATACTTCCACTAAATATGAGATTTACTTGTAGTTCTATAACTTACTCATATATTGTAACATTCTGAAATATTCATAATTCGCATATAAGACACTTACAGTTACAATTTTGTAGACTAGTAAATACTCATTCACATACAATTGAAGATGATTAATTAGCTTTTTCATCGGACCGATATGAGAATAATAAACTAGTTTTAGAATATATTTTGAGTTAAATATAATCTAATTAGTATGAAATATATTTGATAACATAGGCAATGCAAGGGAAGGTAGAAGAAAAGAAAGAGATTGTGCCACACCAATTCCTAAACTTAGGGCCTAGTAGTAACAACGAGACGGATGAGCTAACGTCTCAAACGTTATCCGACGACAATCGAACGCTGGATCGATCAATTGGGTCGCCACAAAACACTATGGAAGTGGCATCAAGGAATACAAGTAGCAGAGAAGTTGCATTGTCGTATGATCACGGCAAGGGAATAAGTAGGGAAGTCGGTCGCAAAGACTCGGACAATCATCAAGGTTGGGTGCCTAACAAAGTCCCGAGATTGGAAAATAGTCCTAGGGTTAATAGTCCTGTAGAACAAACTACAGCCGAAGCTACAATGAGGAAAGCTCGTGTCTCTGTTCGAGCTCGTTCAGAAGCACCTATGGTTAGTTTCGAGTTTATGCATTTCCCGCTTATTTGACCTATTTATGCTCTCTCAATCCTAGTGAATAGTTTACGTTTACTTTAATTTGTCAAGGAAAATAAAGCAAATGTAAACTATTAATGTGACAAAAAAAATAATTTGATTTTATTTGATATTAGTAGCTCAATGACATAGCTAGAATACGATATAAAACAATTTTACACTTGTTATTCGATTATTAATTGAATAATTTGATTGAATGTAGATAAGCGATGGATGTCAATGGAGAAAATACGGCCAAAAGATGGCTAAAGGAAACCCTTGTCCTCGAGCTTACTACCGGTGCACTATGGCCGTGGGTTGTCCCGTTCGCAAACAAGTACGTGTCTTGCTTCAATTGAAATACATCATCGTCAAAATAAACTTAATTTTAATTTACTTCAATTTATCGACTAAAATCAAGACGTCTAATAATATTACTTTAATTTCCCATAGGTACAAAGATGCGCAGAGGACAGGACAATCTTAATTACAACCTACGAAGGAAATCACAATCACCCATTACCACCCGCGGCCATGGCAATGGCCTCAACAACATCAGCGGCAGCAAGCATGCTGCTTTCGGGTTCAATGCCAAGTAGCGATGGACTAATGAACCCAAATTTCCTAGCAAGGACCATATTACCTTGTTCAACAAGTATGGCCACAATTTCAGCCTCAGCCCCTTTTCCAACTGTCACATTAGACTTAACACATTCACCAAACCCTCTTCAAATCCAAAGACCAATTATTCCACAAATCCCATTTCAATCATCAAATGGTCAACTTGCCCCTAATTTTTTGGCATCTATGCCTCAATTATTTGGCCAAAATTTACTCAACAACAACAATAATAATAATAACCAATCTAAATTTTCTGGCCTACATACCTCAATGCCTCAAAACCCAGGATTCGCCGACACATTGAGTGCTGCCACGGCCGCCATCACGTCCGACCCTAATTTCACGGCCGCCTTAGCAGCTGCTATCTCGTCAATTATTGGTGGGGCTAGCCGAGGTACGGAAAACAACAATGGTGCAAACCCTAGTGGAGCCGGTGCAAGTACTAGTGGCAACAACAATAATAATGCTAAAAATGTCACGTCTAGTAGTAGCATGCAACAACAATAGTAATAAAGCTGGGCAATCTGATCCGACCGAGTGGATATACAACAAAATGACAACGTTCTTATTGTCTAAATTTTTGTTGAATTGTGTTTGGGTTAGTTGAGAAAAATTAGGGTTTAGGAGAGGGATAAGATTATACGAGTGAGTTACATACTTACACGAACGTATATCTTCATACATACTTTTTTTTTAATCTTTTTATTTGTTTATGGGTTGATTTATAAGTAGACTCATAGAAAACACCTTAATTCTTTGATCATGTTATTGTTTTGTTTTTGAATAATTTGATCAGATTTCGATAGATATATTATTGTTGGATGTAAATTATTTCAGTTTTTATGAATATATGAATATATACAAGTACTATTTGTCTTTCTTCATTCCATTTTACCAGGCATATTTTCTTTTTGGATATACTATCCAGTTTAATCTGGATTCGAGCTGTGTATGACCACTGAAGATGTAAAACTCTTTCTCGTGAGTTTTAACAAATACCAGACATATGCATATATTAAGAATTAAAGTAACACTTTGTAGTAAAAGCAAAAGTATAAAAACATTATAGTTAGAAAATACTCGTATAGAACATGTTTAGTAATCAATAACTTAAAAGACTCAAAAAAAATTTAGGAGAGATTTTACAAAGCTGTTACAAAAATGTCTTTCTCGTAACAATTTATTTGTTTTTCGTAATACTTTTATTGATAACCGTGGCAAAAAAAATTGTGATATGTGCAATCATTTTATTAGCAAGGTTAGGATAAAATTATTGACGACTGAAGTCTCAAACTTTTGTGACGTCCAATTTATCGATAACCTTAGTGGCACAAAATCAGTATATTTCGATCTAAATAGTATATTTGTCATGTATTTGGTAAACGACATATTCTAATAACATATTGGTCGGAATTTAATATTTTTGAATATGCTGCTAATAGCAGCATACTCAATTTATACCTGAAAAAAATATAATTGTTCTAAAATATGCTAATTCTCAAACGCCCTTTTTAGTCTTGCTAATTTTATTTGATGTCGAATCAGATACTAAATCAACTAACCATATATTCTGCTAGTGTTATCTGCTTAAATCTGCTTCTACCGTTAATCATACAAGAGTTAACTATTTTCATTGTTTGACGTTATCATTTCGTAAATTTGGGTAATTATCATACTCTACAGTCTACAACTCTACACTATATACGCACGTTCTTACAATACCCTAGAGTCTTGATTAAGGTTACTTTCGTAAAAATTACGTATATAACTAAAGTCAAGATAATGTATGTACGTTATCACTTAAGTCTACGAGGTAGAAGAGAAGGGACATGCATTACTTGATGTTGATCGTCTTTTGTCTATTTCAACAATTAATTTAATTTAATTTAATGTGATATGTCCAAACCATTTTGGGAGACCGAAGAAGAAAAGTGTTAGACGTTTGAAACAAGGAAAATTAATTTGTCCAATTAGATTAGTTGGAAAATGCTAAGTCGAGGTAGTACATGTTCTTTGATAAAATAAGTCAATATTATACACTAATAGAAATTTGTCACGGTTGGCTAGATAATGATGTTTCGTGTTAATTCCGTGTTTGCTAATTTCTTCTGCATCATATTTATTAATTAGGATAAACTACGTCGAGTCATCGATATATATAGGGCTTGTTTGGTTCACATAGGGGAATTAAAGTTCCCGGGAACTTCAAGTTCACATGAATTTCCAATTCACGTGAATTTCCAAAAAGTGTTT